>MU766241.1:3526-23933 GCA_026770625.1 Nicotiana glauca | reverse complement strand
TTGTTACCACTGTTTCAAGTCACTTTATAATCAGTCCAGAAAATAATATAGTAAGCCCCTTGGGCAATTAAAAAATAGAAGTTTCCAGCCCGAAATACATTTAAAATATCATTAAAGTTTTCAAACATAGAAAGATGGCTGATTTTGCAAAACAGTATTTAGAACCTTGGACTGAGATGAAAATATGCACAGTATTACCAAGATAGTGATACCAATCTCTGAAGGATTCAAATATTCGGCACGAAGCCCAAAACATGATAATCAATCCAGTTCATGATAATTAATATCTTATTATGGTGTCAATTCAATTTCAAGCCATTAGGTAGTATTTTTATTAAGCGGAACGGACCAAGTCACAATCCCCAATGGTGCTCTACCCCACGCCCGTTATCCGGCGTGCAAGTCACCTCAATACAGCACTATGATGTGCAAGTCCGGGGTTTACAAACCCTCAGTACATCATTTACAAGTATTACCCACCTCGAACCGGCAAAAACTCTAGCCCGCGATGCCTTTGCTCCTCAAACCGGACTCCACGCGCGTCGAAACTAGCCAAAATCAGTACAAATATATCATAATAGCCTAATGGAACAACACCCAATCGAAAAAAATTAAAATATAACAAAAATCTTGAAACTAGCAAAACCCGAGCCCCGGGCCCATTTCTCGAAAAATTACGAAATTCACATTTCCGGATCCTCATCTCACCACGAGTCCATACATATCAAATTTATCAAAATCGGAGTTCAATAGACCCTTCAAATCATCCATACAAACTCTTTTAGGTTTCAAGCCCTAACCTCTATTTTTACACTTTGATTCCTCCAATTTCAGTGATTAATTCCATGTTTTAACACCATAATGACATAATCTAGGTACAAGAGTCCTTACCTGATGATACTCCACGAATTCCTCTTCAAAATCGCCCAAAATCCCTCTTCGTTCGAAGCCCCAAATGTTTTTACACTTCTGAAATTTTCAATGCACTGACCACTTAAACCCTCAGCGATTTTTTCGCTTCTGCGGTCCAGAAACCACACCTGCGGTACCGCTTCCGCGTCCAAATAACCGCTTCTGCAGTTTAACTTAAAATCCCGCTTGACCGCTTCTGCGGTCCTACACCGCTTCTGCGGTAACCGCTTTTGCGGTCAATATACCGCTTCTGCGGTCTCACTCGATTCCTCAGGACCGCTTCTGCGGTCACAAATCCGCTTCTGTGGAAACACCCCAGGCCACCTAGGGCCGCTTTTGCGATCAGAGAGTCGCATCTGCGGAACTGCTCCTGCGGTCCTATTTTCGCAGATGCGGAAATACCAGAAGCTTTAAGAACAGACCTGCAATTTTACCAATTTCCTTCCGTTTAACCATCCGAAACCATCCCGAGGCCCCCGGGACCACAACCAAAAATATAAACCCACTCTAAAATACGATACGAACTTGTTCCAAACATAAAAACACGTACTTTAACACAAAAATCACCAATTTACCACGGATTCAAGCCTAATTTTCCTTAAAACTTCCGAATCTCACATCCAATAAAAAACCCGACCAAATGATGTCCGAATGACCTGAAAATATGCAGACATAACCAAAATCACCTAACGAAGCTACCGTAACTGTCGGAATTCCATTCCAACTCCCGAATCAAAATCTCACCTATCAATCGGATTCCGCCAAAATTCCAACATCGCCAATTCAAGCCTATTTCTACACCAGACCTCCAAATTCGATTCCGATCGCTCTCCTAAGTCACAAATCATCCCCCGAAACTAACCGAACCATCGGAATTCGATTCCGAGCCCTCTAACTCACAAGTCAATGTCCAGTTGACTTTTCCAAACTATTCCTTCATTAAAGAGACTAGTCATCCCATTTCCTACCAAACTCGATCCGAATTGACTCAGATTCACCAAGTACATATATTAAAACATATAAAAGCATAAAAAGGGGAAAACGGGGCAGAAATACCTAAGACGACGGGTCGGGTCGTTACACTGTTGAATGTGGAATAGTAATTGTTAATCTAGTCTATGTGTTCAGTATATACTTTTCGAACTGAATAACAATTTGAGCTGGAAATTAGTCGTTGGTTTTAGCTAATTTAGTTTCGTTCGTGTGCAGTTTGATTATGGAAGTCGTAAGTTTAATTGAAACAGGAAATAATTTTGAATTTTGGGGTCTTCATGCATATTAACAGTTTTTTTTTAAAATGAGTTGAACTTGTTCGTAATGCAGTAGTTCATTTCTGAATTCATAGATCAATGGAGTGTTGAGTTAGTAACATTTGCTAGAACTAATTCAAAAATAGTCAGTAGGTTGTGTGTTAATAAAATCACTTTTTCCAACTTGTTTTTTTCACCTTATTAGTATTTGAGAAATCAACAGAAAACGAGTAAACAAAACAATTGGGACGAAACAACCAGCCTCCCATTAATTCAAATAAGAATACTTTGTTTACTTTATTGTTAATTGCTGAACACACGCATAAGAAGTGTGGAATAGTTTTAGTAGTCAATTAAATCGTGGGACTGCCAGCTCCAGGGGATTCGATCCTTTGATCTCCCCTGGGCAGCCTGTTATTGCTTTGTCCGTTCGGGCTGGCCTCAAGGCCCACTTGCTGCAATTCATCCATCAGCAAAACCATTTGGTTCATTAAATTGGGTTTGATTTAGAGACTTCAACACATAGTTTAATATAGTATAAGCTTGGTCTTTCGAGTTTGGTAGCGGGTTCAAATTATAAGGTTTTCCCATTTTGTTTGAATTCGGACTTGAACTCGAAACCCAAAATTTATAATATTAATCAATTAGGACTCTTTTATTATTAGAGACAAATTAAATAGAAAATTGTAGTTTACTTTAGGTTGGCCTTTAAATAATAAATGAGACGAGCCTCGCCAAATATAATGCGAAATTGCGGGGCCCTCTTAAATGCTTATATTAAAATACTTAGAATTCGGGATGTGCCGTTTAGTGAATTTTACGGCCCCCGCAAAGATAATAATGCTCTAGTCTCTTTAGGCGCGTAGTTTAATAATTTTACTTTCTTAAATACGGGTGTGCATTTCATGCGACCCAAATCCAAATCCCAACACGTTGAATAAGAATGTGTCGAGGATCCAGGTGCATTTCATGCGACGTGATCCAAAAACACGTTCTTAAACGACGTTCACTTTCTTTAAAATTGACTAAAAGCGGTAAATAATTCTAAAATTGCACTATAGGTTTAACATGTATTAAGATCAGATTTTAGCCAAATATAGCAGTTGAGCGACCGTGCTAGAACCACGGAACTCGGGAGTGCCTTACCCCTTCTTCCGGGTTAACGGAATTCCTTACTCAGATTTCTGGTTCGCAACTGTTAAATAGAGTCAAACCCTATCCTCGATTCGGGATTCAAATCGGTGACTTGGGACACCATAAATCTCCCAAGTGGCGACTCTAAATCTTTTAAATAAATCCCGTTTCGATTGTCACTTCAAGTTGGAAATAACTCCCTTATAATTATACCCCTCCCCAGGGTGTAGTAGAAAAAGGAGGTGTGACAGCTCTGGTGACTCTGCTGGGGACAAGGGCCCAGAACTTTTGTTCAGGGTTCAGAATTCGAGCTCAATTAAACTGTTCTATTTGGCTTTATCTGATTTTCCTACATGTTTCATGCCTTATGTGCTAATCGTTTTACCGCTTTGATATTGGTTGAATTGTATATAAACTGTTATGAATCCCTTCCTCTCTCTGAGTCTTCTACATCATAGAGAAGGGTGCACTTTGTGTAGCTTCTCTTCTCTTTAGAGTCTTTTCCCATTTAGAACGAGGTTTGGATAAGTTGCTAAGCCGGCGGAGCTTCTGTATTCTCGGTACGCTGCCTCCCCCCGGCCCGAGTTGTCCACTCGGGTAAACCAGGTCTAGACCAATAAACCTAGAAGAAGAATAACCTCATACCGGATCCCTAGTAGGACGCTTGTTTGCATCATGTGCATTTGACTTAGGGGACTCAACACAGGGGTTGGGTCCGTCTAGGACAGGTGACCTGAATTGAAAATGACCATCCTGGTACATCTTACGTGCTACTTGCGCATTTATTTGCTTGGCTTCGCATGTTGACCGGCTTGTATACAATGAGTAAAAAGTTATGAAAAATAGCAGTGTCAGGATTAAGTGAGGGTAATCATTTGTTTGAAAAACCAATGCCCAAATAGTACCGAAGCGCTGCTGGATTTTTGAAAAAAAAACAATATTTGGAAAGGAAATGGTTGTTCAAAATAACTTTGATTTTGGCCAATCGGCCCGAACTACGCTGATTTGATTCTCAGCGGATGTGAGATACGTAGGCAACCCTCATCGGGTGACGCCATTCTTGTTGAACAATAAGCTGAATGTCCCCAAAAGGGTGCCGGGAGGCCCTTTTTGCAAGAACAGCCACCTTGAGTCATTTAAAATGGTTTTCGGGTACAGTCTTAAAATCTCCTTTTTGGAAGTGCTAAAAGGCCATATTTGCAAAGCCAAGTCTTTGTTGTCTTAAATAAGATTTTTGAAAATAGTCATTTTTCTTTCAAAATAAGTCATTACATGGCTAGTTTTCTTTAAATAGCTTACAATTGACATTGAAATCTTCTCAGCCTTGCGCAGGCCCATGGCGATGCCGAATGATGCCCCGTGGACCCCAGGACTTGAAGCTTCAATGTGTCGAGTCTGTACCTTTGATTTTAAGTCTGTTTTGTAATTTTTCCCTTTTAGAAAAACAACTAGTCTAGTATCACTTGTATTCGGCGTCTATTAATGAAGATTTGAAAATCCCAAAAAATTTATCCTTTTTATTTTGCATTTGATTTGCAAGAACTATGTTTGGTCTAATTTATGCGGGGTCATGATACGTAGGCAATCTACATAGGATTCGACCATAACCAAAAGAAATAAAAAAGAAAAAGAAAAAGAAAAAAAAAGGCAAAACCACAAAAAGGGCAAAAAGAAAAGAAAATAGCGGAAAAACAAAAAGAAAGAAAAGAAAATCAAGAAAGGAAGAAAATAGGAGCAAGAGAAGACAAAGGCAAGAGTGAAAAGAAGAAAAAAAGAAAAGAAGGAAAAATAATAGGAATAGAGGAGGAGAAAGTTTTCAATTAGAAATAAGGAAAAGGCTGGGATGACGTATGCGACCGATCAAAAGCATAATAGGAATCGTTAACCGCTTAGGTGCATTCACTCCCCAAATGTGCGGGTACCCATATGTTAAATGCCCTAACGCTAACGTGATGTTTTCATTTTATCATATCATGCCAGAAAGGTGGTTGGTTTGTGGTGTCAAAGTGGTAATTTCTCTTTACAACACAAGGACGAAAGGCGAAAACAAACTGAACATGACAGGCCGAGAATCAGATACCAGTATTGTGGACCCGCCAAAAGAGGTAGAAGTGGTGGATGTCAAAGAAATAAGGGAAGAGATATATAAGTTGAGGCAGCAGATGGCCGAGATGAATCAGGCCTGGGCTAAGGGTCAGTCGGCGCCAGTTTACCCCGCCAATCCAGCATATATCCCACCTTTGACTAAGTCTCAGGAGCCTCCTACTGTGAATTAATCTCCAACTTTCCCTTTCTACCAACAGAGTTATAGCACCACCTCCTATCCTCCCCATGATCCACCACCCAAACAAAACCCTCCCCCACTAACTACCCCTATCTTTGTGGCACCTCCACCTGCCACATTGCAAAAATCTTCCAGTGAGCCATTGTTTCCAACTCACGACAGCCAGTGCTACCCTCCTGAGCCTACCTTTAAAGCTCTTGAGCCATATTCCTACACTCCTCACCTTGAGCTCCCGGTGGAAACTGACAAGCCGCTTAAGGATTTAGAACAGGAAGAGATGTTTCGAAAAGTAAAAAGCCTGGAGCAATCCTTCAGGAAGATGAAAGGGTTGGGTGGCCAAATCAGTGTGGCCTATAAAGATTTGTGTTTATTCCCGGATGTTCAGTTACCCGCAAGGTTCAAAATGCCAAAATTCGATCTGTATGACGGTCACGGTGACCCAGTGGCCCACCTGAGGGGATTCTGCAGCAAAATGAGAGGAGCTGGGGGAAGGGATAAGTTATTGATGGCATACTTCAGCCAAAGTCTAAGTGGTGCAGCCTTGGAATGGTATACACGGCAAAATCAGGCTCGATGGTACACTTGGGATGATTTGGCCCAAGCGTTTGCATACCACTTCCAGTACAATCTCGAAATCATCCCGGACCGTCTGTCACTGACTAAAATTGAGAAGAAGCCTGGGGAAAGCTTCAGGAAGTATGGTTTCCGATGGAGAGAGCAGGCGGCAAGAGTCGATCCTCCAATTAAAGAGAGTGAGATGGTCGATTACTTCTTACAGGCTTTGGAGCCTACCTACTATTGTCACCTGGTGTCAGTAGTGGGAAAATCTTTTAACGAGGTAGTGAAAATGGAAGTATGGTTGAAAAGGGGCTCAAATCTGATAAAATCATGAGCCATTTGGCAATCGAGGCAACTACGCAGGCTATCCAGAGCGGCACTGAAGGGGTATTGAGAAAGAAAAAGAAAGAGGATGTGGCGGAAGTTGACTCAAGAACATGGTCCAAGGGCCCATCACTATATTACCATCAACCTCGACCCCATCCTAACAATACACCCACAACTTGACAAAGCATCCAATGTATATCAACAACATTAATCTTCCTGAGTCTTAACTCATACCGTAACATGAAATTTACTTCACTCCAAATAGGAGACATAAAAAGACTCTTCACGCGCCCATAACTCAGGTCTACATATCCTATCACAATAGAAATCATACACTTAATAGTTCATCTATCATTCAGTAGACCTCTCTCGTCACTTCCATGTCATATAGATACATCTCGTAGTACTAACATACTCATCACGTAGCTATCCAGCCGTCATTCCCACTAATAGGGACAATACCGAAAATATAAGTTCAAAACATTTGATCACACAATCAGTACCTTGGTGCTCAAGCCATAGGCAAAGATCCGGCCTCAAGTCCTTCAGACTGGCCCAACATCCACTCACAGAGATCACGTATCACCCCTCGATCGGGGAACCACAAGTCATTAATGGACATCTGATATTGAGCGCTCATGCACACATACAAACGCGTGGAAGGAGTTTCAAGAGTTACTTTTCAAGCTGAATCAAGGACGCACGAAAAGAATTCAAGAATGTGAATTTTTTCCTAAAGGTTCTGCCGCCTCTCGAGGATAAATACAGACGTCTCCGTACCAATCCGCAAGACTCTACTAAACCTGCTCATGACTCGCGAGACCTAGTAACCTAGGCTCTGATGCCAACTTGTCACGACCCAAACCCCGCTCCGGTCGTGATGGCGCATCTCGTGAAGACAAGGTCAGCCAACCCACTTAAATAGCCTTTTCAACAATATATAAACATGAATAAATAGTTTCAAAGATAATTTAATATTATTATTTTGCGGAAATACAACCCAAACACAGCCAAAACCTGGGTGTCACAAGTCACGAGCATCTAAAGAAGTCTAAACACATCTACAAGGCCAGTAGTATACAGAATGGAATTTAAATCAAAAGGTGGAAAAATCCAGTGTCGTAGACGCTGGCGGTCACCTAGCTCAGCTATGATAGCAAATATCCAATCAGCTCAAAACTCGCTACCGGATGAACAAGTACCTGCATCTGCACACGAGGTATAGGGAGTAAAGTAAGTACTCCAACTTAGTGAGTAATGAAAGTAAATAATAACTGAGTAGTAAGAAATCACGTATAACAGATCATCATGTTGTATAGAAGCAGTGAAAAGCACTTAAATTGAGAAAATCAGTGAAAACTGTGAAATCTTTCGAAATATCTTGGCTCAGTTTTAAACCTCTTTTGAAAATGATCCTTTCAACAGCTGCGAAAATAATTTCAATAATTAGTGACACTATGCACAGAAACCCGCCCCTCGGGCAATTATTCTTATTCCTGGTCAACCATTATTACCTGACCAAATGCATCATACAGTGTCATTGTTACCACTGTCAAAAATTTATCCTCTTTGGGAGTAATCAGATAATACCAGAACAGCAGATAGATATCTCAAGAAATATCGCAAACAATAAATAATGAACAATTCATGAATGCAATGCAGTCCAAATAACGGTACACTCTAGTACCCGCTGCGGCATACAACCCGCTCCATTTATTTATCGTCGACGACGCTCACTGGGGGTGTGTACAGACTCCGGAGGGGCTCCTACATCCCAAGCGCAATATCAGCCATCTCGTGGCATCAAATAGGCTCTCGTCCTCAATATCAATATATCATTGCTGCGGCGCGCAGCCCGATCCATATCATAGGAAAATATCCTAGCTTTCGGGTCCTCAACCCATCTCAGTCAAATAAATTCACAGCCCCTCGGGCATAACATACTGTAGGGATCTCAGCCCTCTTATTCATTTCATTTATGATTCAAGTTCAAATTATAGTTCTTATAATATTTTTAACAGTTGAAAACATGACTGAGAGTATAGTTTATGCAAACAAGTGAGGAAAAACAAATGAAAATCCCCTAAGGATTCTACAGGTCGGCACAAGGGCCCAAACATGGCAATAAGCCCAATTCACAGTAATAAAGTATGTGTCTCAATCGTCAATATAGTAGAAATAACACTCGGGATGGACCAAGTCATAATCCCCAATAGTAAACGACCTCGCACTCGTCATAGAATGCATGTCACGCCTCAATATAGCATTACGATGTGAAATCTGGGGTTTCAAACCCTCAGGATATCATTTACAAGCATTACTCACCTCGAACCGGCGAAATCTCTAGCTCACTATGCCCTTGCCTCTCAAATTGGCCTCCTCGTGCGTCGAATCTGACCAAAATCACACAAATATCGATGAAGCTCGATTTCTAAAAGACGGGGTTTTAGCCATACATATTTGAAATTCACCCCTTAATGATACTACAATGATCCAATACAGTTATATAACTACAATATACAATACAACATTCAATAGGGCCAATATTAGTACTAAATCCCATAGCTTATGCCATTTAGGCCTATTATCAAACATCTTGTAGGCATATATATTTACACCTCATAATAATAGTATTGGTTTATCCAACTATCACCATTAACCAACAATTCACTCCCCCATCATTCCTAACCAATTTATAACTTCCAACAACAGATGCATGACCATTCATTCATACCCAACCATCAACCTCCTTAATTAAACCATTTCATAATCTCTACAACCAACACAACCTAGTTTAGGTACTTATGGTTTTCAATCATCATCACATGAGTTCTAATGTATATATCATACTTAAATAATCACCATAGAGTAGTTAAAGATGATAGACAACCCTCTTGTAGTAAGAATCTTGAGAATCCCCACTTGTGGTGTTCTTGATAAATTTAGGGATTTGAAGAAAAATCTAAGGATTTTCAAGATCAATCCATGTTAATATAAGTGTTTAGGAGTAGTAATCAACTCAAAATACTCCAAAAATCTTATCTTGGATCATAGAAATGAAGTTTGGAACGAAATCCCCTTGAGAGAGCAAGCCCTTGCTCCAAAAATGACTTGGGAACTCTCTATACCCGGTCTTGGGGTATTTAGGGGCCTGCTACTAGCACGCCTGCGCTAATGGCCGCGCTAGTGAGGCAGAATATAACTCAATTAGCGCGCCCTACTAGCGCTCCTGTGCTAAGGCCGCGCTACCGACATATGCCCAGTAAAATGGTCATAACTTTCTGTATATACCTCCAAATGACGACGGTTTGATGCGTTGGAAACTAGACTCAAAGATCTTTACTTTGATAGGTTGTGATTCACATAACTCCTTATATAACTGGAGATATGATCGTCCAAAGTGAGATCTTGTGCGCACTCATTTACAACTTTCGTCTATTATGAAAATTTTCCAACTTCAAAAGTTCCCGTTAGCCATCCGAAATTACCCCGAGGCCCCCGAGACCTCAATCAAAAGCACTAAAATATATTAAAACATCATCCAAACTTTCTCCAATCATCAAAACACTTCAAACAACACCAAAATCATCAATTTACATCGAATTCAAGCCTAAGTTCTTCTAAAACTTTCAAAACACGCATTCGATCAAAAACCCAACCAAACCACATCCGAATGACCTGAAATTTTGCACACACATCCCAATTCACCAAATGAAGCTACAAAAACTCTCGGAATTCCATTCTGACTCCCGGATAAAAATTTCACCTATCAACCGAAATTTGCCAAAATACTAACTTCGCCAATTCAAGCCTAGTTCTACACCGGACCTCCAAAACCACTCCCGATCACACTCCTAAGTCACAAATCATCTCCTGGAGCTAACCGAACCATCAAAATTCACATCCAAACCCTCTAACTCATAAGTCAACGTCCGGTTGACTTTTCCAACTTAAGTCTTCTTAAAAGAGACTAAATGTCTCATTTCTTATCAAAATCGCTCCAAATAAATTCTAATGCACTTAATACCAATAATGAAACATGAGGAAGAAGAAAATGGGAAGAACGGGGCAGTAACTCATGAGACAACGGGTCGGGTCGTCACAAGAAAGAGGCAATGACTCATGTCAGGGGTGTAGACCCAATGATTTGTTGATTCAACAGTTGGTTATGAATTTTGGCACCTCTCTTCCATCGTGTCGGTGTTTTAAAGGTTAGATCAAGACCCATGTAGGTCATGAGATGCAATGGGAGCATTGGATCCGTGGAATTTCGATTAATTCAAACAAAAATGCTATTGCGGTCCTATGAGTAAAGTGATGCAAAGTGTGAATTCAGCAGAGTTATTCATTCATGTTTGAGTACAGTGTATAGTTATTAATACAATGATCGTATGTTGGAAACAGGCCTGACATAGAATTCCGGATGTTGGAATTGGGCACTAAGGCTTAATTGCTTGAATAAAAGGGAATATCTTCAGAATTGATCGAGATAATGTGCTCAACTGAATTGTGTTAGCACGGGAAGGTGCATGATAAGTTAAACAGCGAATTTAGACCGCTCCAGTGCAATTCTCAGCACGTTCGAGGATGAACGTATGTTTAAGTGGGAGAGAATGTAATGACCCGACCAGTCGTTTTGAGCCCTAGCACGTCGTTCAGTGGTTCGAGGCCATGAGCAGTTTCATTTCAGGTATATCGACTTGTTCGAATGGTCAAAAATTTTAATTCAGGAAGATCGGAGTTAAATTTAAATAAAAATTCTCATTTGAGAAGCTTAAAGTTGAAAGAATGAACTAGGATTAGGTTTTTGAGTAAACAACCTCAGAATCGGGATCTGAAGGTTCCAGCAGGTTCGTATGATGATATCGGACTTGGGCGTATGCCCGGATCAGGTTTTGGATGACCCGAGAGTGTTTTGGCGCCTATTGTGGAAGTTAGCATTTTAGAAGGAATTTCTTAAGTTTAACTTGAAGTACATTTCAGTGTCATCGATGTCCGTTTGGGATTACGAGTCTGGGAAATAGCTCTGTATGGTGATTCTGGAGTTGGGAGCGCGATCGGAAGTGAATTCGGAGGTCTGTAGGTCTTTTTGGAGCCAATTGGCTAAAGATAGAAATTTGAAAGTTTTTTAGGAGTTTGACTGGAGGTTTACTTTTTGATATCGGGGTCGGAATCCGATTCCGGAAGTTGGAATAGGTCCATAATATCAAATATGACTTGTGTGCAAAATTTGAGGTCAATCGGACGTGATTGATAGGTTTAAGCATCGGAAGTAGAAGTTGGAAGTTTTAAAGTTCATAAAGCTTGGATTGGAGGTTGATTCATGGTTTTAGCATTGTTTGATGTGATTTGAGGCTTCGAGCAAGTCCGTAATGTGTTATGGGATTGGTTGGTATGATTGGTTGGGGTCCCAGGGTCCTCGGGTGGATTCCGGGTGGTTAACGGATCGAAAAATGGATTTTTGGGAAGGCTGGTGTTGCTGGTATTTCCGCTTCTGCAGAAATGGGACCGCGGAAGCGGTTGGGAGTGAGGTGAGCTGGGACCGCAGAAGCGGTTCCGCTTAAGCGAAAATTAGACCGCAGGAGCGGTCCAGCCCAATTTGGCCAGAACCGCAGAAGCGGCCCAAAACCGCAAAAGCAGTTTCCGTAGAAGCGGTAATGGTACCGCAGAAGCGGAAATATCTGGACGCAGAGGGGTTGTTTTAAGTCGGATTTTGGTCATTTCTTCTTTATTTCTTCATGGACTGGGCGATTTTTGGGGAGCTTCAAGAGAGGATTTTTGTCGTCAATGTTAAGGTAAGTTATTCCTACCTATTTTGAGTTAAATACATTAATTATGTATGAATTTTAGTATGAAAATGGGTAGAAAATTGATGTTTTGATGGGAAACCTAGAAAATTATATTCTTGGAATTTAGCCACGATTTTGAGTATTAAATTAAGAGAAAATTGTATATTTGAGTTCCTAAGGTCATGGGTAACCTTTATCTTCGAGAAATTTCGGATTCCGGGCACGTGGGCCCGATGACATTTTTGTCAACTTTTCGTTGGGGGTTAGGAATTGTTATAAATTAGGTTGTAAAGTGTAATTTAGCATATATTAATGGATTTATATGATCGTTGGCTAGTTTTGGAGCATTGTGCGTTGGTGCAAGTCTTCGGAAGAATGTAGAATGCCGGTTGTGGATCTTCGGAGCAAGGTGAGTCTCCTTTCTAATCTTTGAGGGGGAATTTACCCCATATGTGAAGTGATTGATTATGTGCTCCTATTTGTGGGGGCTACATACGCACGAGGTGATGAGAGTCTGTGCGTAACTACTATTATGCTATTGTCCGGGTAGTTAGGACCCATCAGCATGTTATAATTGGATTAATTATGAACTCATCGATGACTTGGATTGTTTAAATCACCTTTGATTAGTAAACGAATTTAAAAAGAGATTAAACATCATTTCCTGAATTGTTAAACAGAGAACTTGTTTTATTTGGATAATTATTCCCCGATAAAATTCTAGTTGGCTATTCGAGCATGTATATTATGTGTACCTGCGTCGCACGGATGATTCGCGAGTAGGGTAATTGTGTATCTTATGTATACCTGCGTCGCATGGATGATTCGTGAGTAGGGTGATTGTTTATTTTATGTTGACCGCGTCGTATGGATGATTGACGAGCGGGGTAATAGATGCATCTATTGGTTCGGGCCGCTCGACCCTCGGCAGTGCATAATTTACATTTTTGTTGGATCGCGTCGTCGCCTCGGTGTGATTTGCACATGTTATTTGTCGCTTGAGAATTGTAAACGTGGATTTGGCCCTTCGTGGCTTGACATAAATTGATAAGATAATAAAGAATAAACCTTGGAAGCCCTTGCTTAATTGTTGAAGGTGTTTTACCTGCTTTTCTGGCTTCGCGAATTTGAACTACTTTATAAATCCATGATTTTTCTCGCATTTCTAGAATATTGTTAGTTGACCTCTAGTGAGTGTCGAAGTTGGCCATCTCGTCTCTACTTCTTCGAGATTAGGCGGAATACTAACTATGTGATGACCCGACCCGTCGTCTCATGTGTCACTGCTTTGTTTCCCTCATTTTATGTTTTTTCATGTTTCGTTATCGGTATATGGTGTGTTAGAGTTGATTTGGACTGGTTTTGATAAGAAATGAGACACTTAGTCTCTTTAAGGAAGGCTTAAGTTGGAAACGTCAACCAGACGTTGACTTATGCGTAGGAGGGTTCGGATGTGATTTCTGGTGATTCGGTTAGCTTCAGGGGATGATTTGTGACTTAGGAGCGTGGCCGGAAGTGATTTTGGAGGTCCGGTTTAGAATTAGACTTGAATTGGCGAAGTTAGTATTTTGGCGAATTCCGGTTGATAGGTGAGATTTTGATCCGAGGGTCGGAATGTAATTCCGAGAGTTGCTGTAGCTTCGTTTGGTGATTTTGGATATGTTTGCAAATTTCCAGGTCATTCGGACATTGTTTGGTCGGGTTTTTGATCGAATGCGCATTTCAGAAGTTTTGAAGAAACTTAGGCTTGAATCCGACGTGATTTAATGATTTTTAGCGTTGTTTGATGTGTTTTGAGGATTGGAACAAGTTTGAATGGGGTTTTACGATGTGTTGGTATTTTTGGTTGAGGTCCTGGGGCCTCGGGGTGAGTTCGGGTGGTTAAACGGGGAGTTTTTGAAGTTTGTTGCAGGTTCATATTGCTGGTATCAGGTATTTTCGCTTCTTCGGAAATGGGCCGCAGAAGCGGTTCTGCAGAAGCGAGTTATAGGTCGCAAAAGTGGTCTGGGGATGAGTTGGGAAGTTCCGCAGAAGCGGAAATAGTTTCGCTTAAGAGAGTCCGCAGAAGCGGACGTAAGGTCGCAGAAGCGGTTGGCCTGGAGGTGAGGTTCCGCAGAAGTGAGAATCTGAGTCGCAGAAGCGTCCCCTGTGGATTAATGAAATTCTGCTTAAGTGGATAAAAACCGCAGAAGCGGTTACGCGGAAGCGGGCGTGGGGACCGCAGAAACGGAAACCCCTGAAGGCCAGTAGGGGTTTATATTCATTTTGTTCCGCGAGGGTTATGTATTTTCCACCTGTTGAGCGAGCTTGGGAGATTTTGACGGGGATTTTAGAGATTTTTGACTGGGAATTGATTGGAGGTAAGTCCTATGGCCTAGAAACATCATTTTATTGAAGAATTAACCTTTAATTGTTGGAAATTTGGGTAAAAACTGGAAGAACTAGGGCTTGGTTTTTGAAATGAAAAATTTGGGATTTGAGGGGGCATTTGAACTCCGATTTTGATAAACTTGATATGTATAGACTCGTGGCGAGACGAGGAATCCGGTAATGTAAGTTTTGTAATTTTTTGAGAAGTGAGCCCGGGGCTCAAGTTTTGCTAGTTTCGAGATTTTTGCTATATTTCGATTATTTTCGGTTGGGTATTGTTCCCTTGGCATATTGTGATGTATTCGCTCTGATTTTGGTTAGATTCGATGCGCGTGGAGTCCGATTTAAGGGGCAATGCATCGCGAGAGAGGGATTTCACCGGTTCGAGGTGAGTAATAATTGTAAATGATATCCTGGGGTTTGAAACCCTGGATTTGCACACCGTAGTGCTATATTGAGGTTACTTGCACACTGGATAGCAAGCGTGGGGTAGAGCACCGTTGGGGATTGTGACTTGGTCCATCCCGGTTGTTGATTTTACCGCGTATTTGACTATGACGTGTTGTTTTTCACTATAACTTAGGCTTATTGTCATATTTGGGGCTTATTGCCGACTGTTCGAACTCCTTGTGAGCTATCATCATTGTTTTCCTCACTATTTGAAATATTATTTGAACTCAGTCCATTTGAATTACACTGTTTCATGAACTCAGCTATATTTTTACTCAACCTTGACTTTTAACTGATATTTGAACTATTGTTTGAGCTGAACATTTTCGTTTTCATTGATGCCCGAGGGGCTTAGGATTATTTGGACCGATTGAGGCCGAGGGCCATGATTGAGGATCTGATGAGTGATGTGAGGAGGCTTTCAGGCCTCGAGTAATGTGAGGAGGATTTCAGGTCTCGAGTGATGTGAGGAGGCTTTCAGGCCTCGAGTGATGTGAGGAGGCTTTCAGGCCTCGAGTGATGTGAGGAGGCTTAAAGGCCTCGAGTTATATGTGAGGAGGCTTTTAGGCCTCAAGTGATATGTGAGGAGGCTTTCAGGCCTCGAGCGATATGTGAGGAGGCTTTCAGGCCTTGAGTGTTTTGTGAGAAGGCTTTCAGGCCTCATGTTGATATGCACATGCTTTCAGGCCTTATGATGATATAACGCTTGGGCTGTAGGAGCCCCTCCGGAGTCTGCACAGCCACAGTGAGCGCGGGTACCCTGATATGAGTTGGGAGTGAGCCCGAGGGGCTGATGTGAGTTGGGAGTGAGCCCGAGGGGCTGATACTGTTCTGAGCGGTTGATATTGAGCCCGAGGGGCTGGTACTATTTTGAGTTGTGCCCGAGGGACGAACTTTTAGGTGCTCATCTTACATACTTATTTGCATTTTTACCTGTTATACTGTGGTATTTGTGTCCGAGGGGCGAATTTTCTGTGCTAATCAGCACTAACTATTTTAAACAATTTTCGTAATTATTGACCATTTTCAAAAGAGATTTGAACTGAGCCGAAATATTTCTAAAGAGTTCATTGATTTCACCGTTTTCTCGAAAATTGTACCCGGCTTCTGTATAGCCTGTTGGTTGCTTTACATGATTTCTTGCTGCTCAGTTATTATTTACTTTTATTACTCATTGAGTTGGAGTACTCACTTTACTCCCTGAACCTCGCGTGCAGTTGCAGGTATTGTTTACCCGGAAGCAGGTTAATAGCTGATTAAAGATATTACTACTATAGTGGGCAAGGTGACAGCCAGCGTTCGCAGTACCGAACTTCACCTTTTGATTCCAGATTTTATTCTGTATATTATTATTGGCCCAGTAGTTGTGTTCAGTATTCTTTAGATGCTCGTGACTTGTGATACCCCGGTCGGGTTGTGTTGGGTTGTAATTAACGGTTTTAATGCCATTAAGTTGTATTTTCTATTTATTATGTTTAATGATTGTTAAAGAGACGATTTGGGTTAGTTGGCTGGCCTTGTCTTCACGAAAGGCGCCATCACGACCGGGTTTGGAAATTGGATCGTGACACACTGAGTACACGTTGATTACGTACTCATACTACACTTCTGTGCATTTTTGTTGTACAGGTATATATATACCTCTAGCAGCCTACTGGGCGTAGCAGCATGGATGACTCTGGGACTAGGTGAGTTACATTGTTCGAGACGACCCGCAGCTAGTATAATTCCCTTTAGCATTTTTATTATTTGTTCCCTGTTCACTATATTTCGGACAAAGGTTGTATTTTATTTTTTTTATCGATAGTTGCTCATGCACTGGTGACACCGGATTCTGGGGATGTAATTGGATTTATTCGGAAATCTTAAAAGTTGTTTAATATTTTATTATTTATTCGGAGGAATATACTGAGTCTTGTTTAAATTTTATAAAAGAAATATTTCCAAAATTGTTATAACGAGGATTTAATTAAGTATTCTAATTGGCTTGCCTGACATCGGTGTCCGGCGCCACCACGAACCTTAGTAAATTTTGGGTCGTGACAAGTTAGCTTTTACAGTCTCTGCTTTTATCGGTTTTGGAACTACTGGTAGTACTTGACAGATATCGCATGCCAAACCATTAATTTTTTACCAAACGATTCATTAATATCCAACATATCTCTAGAACTCCGGTTAATTATTCTAGTCGTTTGACACTTAGCCATAAGTGTTTCATCCCATAATATCAATTTTGCCTTCCTTATAAATTTATCACCATTGCTCTGCTTTGGTCTATTTATGATGGTTATATAAGCTGTTTGAAGAGGTATATCAAATCTAAAGTAATTGATCTCACAATAAAACGTTATGGGACACCACTTGCTATTATTGCTAATAGTGCCATGCCTATTGATATGATATTTGCAAGTAATGCATGATATAGAAATATTATTTCGATTCCGCATCTACAAAAATAATCCCGTTATATTAGAGTTGACTCTTTATATATAGTCTTGAAAACGTATTCTTGTTTAGGATTTAGCTTTGATTGTGCTTCCTCAGACACTTAATTCTTAATAAGATACTAACCTTTTTACTTTGTGTTTAATGCTCTTTTTATGGAATAAATTTATGTACCCTAAAATCCTTTTTAGCTTGAATAAGAATTTTACTCATATGATGAATTTAAAAAAATAATTGAATTGGATTCTCTTGCTAAATAATTAAGTAAAAGACTTAATTGTTTAGTTTTAACATAAAAATAATTTATTCTACGTTGATTCAGATCTTAATATTATTTCATCTCTTGTTTTTAACATTTAATCTTAATTTTAATTTTATCCACTATAAATTTTATTTTCAAAAAGTAAAAAATTGATGTGATATTTCACTTTTAGATCTTTATGTTTGTAGAATCATTAGTTTTATTGACTCTCACAAACTATTTTTCTCTCTCTTTCTCACACATTTATATTCTTAAATATTTTCTTAGATGTTGTTTAATAATTGAGTATTTTTCAATATTATATGAAAAATTGATTAAAAGATATTATTTGAGTAGAAAAATAGTTTAAATATAATATAAAAATATATTATCATGGGGGTATTTATTTATTCTCAATTTCAACTCTTTATGCATTCTATTTGATATTATTTTTATTTTTTCTTCGTGTGGGATATTATATAGTGGTAATGTATTGCCAAATTCGGAGAATTCTTATGAAATTGGTTTTATTAAACCTTCCTATATATTTTAATATGAACTTAATAGACAAGATTTTATTAATTTTATATATGAAAAATTAACATAGAAGATATTATAGTTCAAAAAATAGGTTATTGCAGCTTATGTCCTTTTCCTATGAGTTCTTCCGATTAATAAATATAGAGTTATGAATAAATTTGGACACAAAATTTGTTCCTCTATCATTGTTGGAACCAAATTGTAAAAATTATCACGTGGATAAGTAAATAGGTCAAATTCATGGTTAGAGTTCACTCACGAAAATAATGATAAGTCTTTTTGCATTTAATTTGAATCTATCGTGAGTAGTAATCTAAAACTAATAGGATTATAAGGCTAATATCTAGAATTTCGGCTATGTTCTTTTATTATAAGTTATTATGCTTAATATTATAAGGTTATTTTTGTAAACCGACATTGTATTCATGTTTTTATAATAATATAGATAGATATACTTATATTGATACAATTATTGAAAAAAAAATTTAAATTTAATTTTTGTTTTAAATTTGGTAAATGTAGGATAGAATGAATTAATAGGATAAAAAAAATTCTCACTAAATTAAGTAATATATTTGCCTTCTGATCAATTCTATTTTTTTCTTCTTTATGTATAGTCTTTTTTATATTTTTTACTATTTTACTTTCTAATTTCAACTCATATTCTCTAAATTAGTTATTCCTTTTTATCACATTTGATTAATCCACACATCAGAAAGTAAGTTCTTTTGTGTCTCATATTTTTTAACTAAGAAATTCCCAAGATAAACGAACATAAGGTTCAAAATACGATGGATAATAGGTTCAACTCTTTTACTATTTTTACTTAATGCTATATTTTTGTATAGGGGAGAGTTCAATACCATATTGCGTGCACCTTTCCCACACATTATACATTTTTCTCTTACCACTAGATCAAAGTCATGTAGACTGTTATATATATTATACGAATTTTATGACAGAAATTTCAGGATCTTCTAGTACATTTTAGTTTTAAACCACTAATTCTGTTGAGCCGTCCGACTAATGATCAATAATTATTTATAGATCACTGCCCTATGAATGTGTTGTTCATTCACATTTGGTAACTAAATAACTCACTCACTGATCATTGTTTTGACTTAATTGAAACTCTATAAAAATAGATTGAGAATGGGCGGACAGGTGGCTCAAGTAGAAAACTAGTAAAGCTTTGATATATGTCTCCAAAATTTATCCAATAATGAATTTTATAATTTTATTTCAAGTTAAACAATATTAAAGTTTGCAAAAAAAATAAAAAGTACAAAAACCCTTGGACAAAAGAAAGAAAGAAAGATTGTTTACTCTTTAAATACACTAAATATTTTTGAAGTTTGAATTAAATTACTTAAGTCTTCGTATTAGTAAATATCTTTTTTTTTACACCAATATCAAATGTAACATATTGAAAATACATGTCTGGCATCTTATTTTTTTAAGTCACCTCTTATTAATATAAATAATAATAATATTACTATGTGAAATTAAAGGCTTTACCATTTAAGAATGTTTATACTATAAATAACAAATATGAAAAAAAATGGCAACATTACCTTTTTTCTGCATATGTATATATATCTACTAATAAAAAAAATTATAAGGTCTTTTATTAAAATTTAGTTTTATGAGGCCGCCCTTGGGCTGAAGGTGCTATGGGGTTTAGGACACTTTCTTCTTTATCATTTGCTTGGTGATTAAGGTTTATGAACCTGAATCGGAGAGAAGTAGATAACACGAGGGGCGGGTTTTTGGGTACCCAACTCGCCCCACTTAAGTTATAAGCAGGCGGCTTCATATTTACTCAAATCAATACATGAATGTATATATTTTGGTTTTAAATTGTAACAATTAAAATTAAATTGTTGGATTAATATAAATGTGGTACAACTAAATATTTTTCCTATGTCACCTCCTAATTAAACTATTGTCCAAAATGGGTTTCAAATTATTTGAAATAGAAAAATCAAATCCTATTTGAAATCGAAATAACATGAAGTGTTTCAGTTGTTCCTTCAATATTACTAATCGAAATAATCCGATAAAGTTATTTTGATTCAACGAAATGAGAGAAAAGTATTGTTTTTAA
>MU766239.1:9557-36371 GCA_026770625.1 Nicotiana glauca | reverse complement strand
GGGGGGGAGTAGAGAGAGAGAGGGGGGGGGGAACTCATTGTGATAGGACGTAAGGAGAGAAGGTAGATGTGCAACTATGCTTACTAAATATTTTCTCTGAAAGAATTTAAGCATATAATCTAAAATTTGAAGACAATAAAAGAAGTTCCAGAAAATTGTAAAGCCTTGTAGAAAAACCCTTATACAATGTATAAGGAACAAGTACATTGTCTAATAATATATTTTTTGTGATGACTTTTAATCACTTTCTGTACTGACTAACTAAATTCTTGTGGAGACTTTTTAGCGTTATCGAAAACACATTTCGACAACTAAACTTATCTCATCGACATTCCAATTGCCTCTAAATAAACTTTTGGGAAAAATTTTACAGTTTCTATGACAACTTTATGAGTCACTGCAAATTGTTGCGTACATTTCTTCTTTTTTATTTTCCCCTCTCAACGGACTAAAGCTAATTTCTTGATAAGCTGGCAAATAAGGATCACATAATCATTGTTGCATCGATACTATGTAAGAACAATAATTTGGCACTTTTTGCCATGCCTTAATCATGTCAATTACCGCATTTGAGATGTTTTACCGATTATGTGAAGAAAATAAAGTTAGAGCTATGCGAATAAGTACTTATTAAACAAGCTCTTTTGTAACGACCCGACTTGTCATTTCGCGAGTTGTAGTCTCGTTTCCCTGATTTTTGCTCCTTATGTGTGTTATAGTTGTTATATCACTTACCGAGTTAGTTGGTTCGGGTACAGAGAGATGTCAGAATGAATTGAGACACCTAGTCTCATAATAGAAAGCTTAAGTTAGAAAAATTGACTGGATATTGACTCATGTGTAAACAATCTCGGATTTGAATTCTAATAATTCTGTTAGGTCAATTGTCTTACTT
Source organism: Nicotiana glauca (assembly GCA_026770625.1). NCBI lineage: Eukaryota > Viridiplantae > Streptophyta > Magnoliopsida > Solanales > Solanaceae > Nicotiana > Nicotiana glauca. The sequence goes on along the minus strand of MU766239.1, from coordinate 35,476 downwards.
TGGACTTAGGAACATGTACGAATTGTGATTTGGAGGTCCGTAGTGGAATTAGGCTTGAAATGGTGAAAGTTTAATTTTTGGGAAGTTTGACGGGGAGTGGACTTTTTGATATCGAAGTTGTATTGGAATTTTAGAAGTCGGAGTAGGTTCATGGTGCCATTTGTGACTTGTTTAAAAAATTTGAGGTCAATCGGACGTGATTTAATAGGTTTCAGCGTCATTTCTAGAATTTGAAAATTTTAAAGTTCATTAGCCTTGAATCTAGGTGCAATTCATGTTTTTGATGTTGTTTGAGGTGGTTTGAGGGTTCGACCAAGTTCATATAATGTTTTAAGACTTGTTGGTATAATTGGTTGAGGTCCCGGGGGACTCGGGTTCATTTTAAGTGGTTAACGGATCAAGGTTTGAAGTTGAAGAGCAGCTGAAATTTGAGGACTGCTAGTGTAATCGCAACTGCGTAGTGGGCACCGCAAGTGCGATCCCACAGAAGCGGGAAGGGAGCCGTAGAAGCTGGCCATGAAGGAGATGGAAGAGGGCGCATAAGCAGAGTGTGAAGGAGTTAAGGGTTTTAGGCTATTTCCGTAGAAGTGGATCACGGGCCGCAAAAGCGCCTCCGCAGATGCGAGACCTGGAACGCAGGTGCGAGCCCAGCTGAGTTAAGAGACTTTCGCAGGCGCAGAGTTTTTACCGTAAAAGCGGACCGCAAAAGCAGATTTTAGGACCGCATGTGCGGTTTTACTGGTGATCACGTCCTAATGCACACCTCTAATGAGGTATGACACGGTCGTTTACAATAATAATATCCAATAAGGAGTCGAGATTGGATCCATAGGGAGCTGAGATTGGAGTTAGAAGTATATATCTGGAAGGATTATGTGAAGTATCTAGAGTGCACTTCCACAAACAGGATTTTGTTTTTACTTCTAAAATTATGCTAAGAGTTGCAATTCTGAAGATATAAAACTAGAGAAGATTATTTTTGAATGTTTTTCAATGATATAAAAAGGCCGAGGGCTGTGACCATGACTTAAGTATTTTCCTAATAGGATAAAGACTTTTATACTACTTAATTGATTGGGGCGTATTATAGCTCACAACACTACATTATCCACCCAATACCTCTTGGTCAGAGAGTGGATTTGCTCAATTTGGCTCTCTCAAGACCAAATGGGTATCTACCAAAATAGTTAATAAGAGCTCAAGTCGGGTTATTTCTATCTCTATATTGAACCCTTTAATTGGGTTAATCAATCTCTCAATTGACCCTATTCCTTGTTAGCTAAGTTGACCTAGACTAGGTCTCTCTTTCTCAGGAAGAGACTAAGTCAAATAAGCATAAATCAATGTTTGCAACCATTAATTTCACAATTGAATCATAAACCAAGCTAATACCCCCATTCATAACAAGAGTAAAATTTATCACCCATAAGGTTTACACACTAGGGTTGGGTAACAACTCTAGTGAAAATCTAGCTACTCATAGTGGGTATAGAAGAAAACAAAGAAGAAAAGATAATAAAAATCATATTGAAAGATTAAAACATAAAAATCCAATGTTAAATAACCAAAATAAGCTAAAGTTGACTAAAGAAGTAAGGAAAAAAGCTACAACACTTTTAATATTGAAAACTTGACCTAATTTCGTGAAACTATCTATTCATACAAAGCTGAAAGTTCAGACAAAAATTCCCTTTCGGAGGTTCTGTGGCCGCACAATTCCATGTGTGGTCTGCACTTTGCTTCACTCATGACAGGGTTTGAATCTGCAGCCACACAATTTTGAAGTGCGACCGCAATTCTCATATTCTGCGGTCCGCATATTTTTGGGTGCGGCTCCTCATACCGCACATTTCTGATAGCGGCCCGCATAACTGATTTCTATGGCTACACAATAATTTTGCGGTCCGCACTTCCTTCGATTCTTGAAATGAACACTCTCTGAACTTCTGCTCTTGCATAGCTTCTACGGCTGTACATTTCATGTGCGGACTGCACTTTACACTTGGTCTCTGATAAACTTTCCTTTATAATCTGCGGTCGTAGATGGAAATCTGCGTTTCGCACTTTGAGCTTTTGTCCCTGATTTTTTCCTTGAGTTCAGACCACACCTTCTTGTGTTGGATTTCATCTTAGTGGCTCATTTTCCAAAACTCCTGCAATTAAGCATATTTCATCAGTTTTCGGTAATACAATTAAATATTTTTGGACTAAAACGAAACTATAAGGCACTAATATGTAGTCAAAGTCTCCACTTATCAACTCCCCCAAACTTAAGCTTTTGCATATCCTCAAGCAATATATGGTAATTCTCACTTCATCATGTCAATAGTAATTCCAGCTAATCTAAGGTGCATCAATCACACATCAATTAGGATCAACAATTACCCACAATACTTATGAATTATAAACAAGGCAATGATTTGACTTTTTAAGCAACAAATAGTTCTAATGTGACACTTGAGCATCAACAGTTGATTTTATTCATCAGGGAAAGTCGCTCTTTCATGTAGGTCATTGTGGATACCAAACTCCTCTTCCGCTATTCTCCGTTAGCATATCTCACTCAAGAATGCAGCACTCAATTCAAAGATTTGTGAAAAGCTCGCTCATCTCTCGCAAAAGAATTTCACAAGTACCACTCTAGTACCATATTATTGCCCCTCATGTAAATCAACACTAATGTAAGCTTACTCGGCTTGAAATCACGTAGGGCTTTTTCGAAATGTAATGAGGTTGGATATGTTGGAATAGAACAGACTCATCTTTCCTTAAGCACTCCATCTTCTCTTTTTGGCTCATGTTTTGCCGACTCTTTGAGGCATTTTTTTTCTTAGGGGAACTAAAGTGTCTTAACATCACTCTTTCTTAATTATGATATTCATTTTCTCCTTCTTTGCTTTCTCCATGCTTTGCATCGTTACTTTTCTTTGAATCTCTTCAACTCTTCAATTTTTTAACTTTGTTTTTGCATTTTTCTTTTTGTTCTTTCTTTCTTTTTTTTGCTTTTCCTTTTCTTCATTTTTTTTCTTTTTGTGCCTTGATACCTTTTTCAAACTCCTTGTCTCTCCACCAAACTTATGTTTTAGCCAATTATTTCTCAAGAGTGTTAAGAAAAGCTCTGGTGCCAATAGAGGGTAACTACAAAAAGAGTAATGGCTTGTAGCATAGTTATCAATTGAGAAAGGTTTTAGGCTCAAATGGGTTGACTAGGGATAAAAACATTGGTTGGACATGGAAAATTTTCAAGCGGGTCAAGGTGGGCCTATAATCATTTCTCAAGCCAAGCAAAACTTAAAAATGTGCCTAGAAACACATTCGGGGCAAGTTCTAGACCGTTCGCACGGGTACTTGGACTTGCAACAAAAATATCTCACCTCTCACGCAGCTGGATTATTAAAGAGGATAGAGTCGAGGGCCCACAACAACCATATTCATTATTGAAAATCACTAATGGTTCGACTAAACCACTCGATGATTGCTTAAATCAACACAAGAGTTAGAAGGTCACTAACTAGAGCTATTTCTATCCAAGAACTTGTTTTTAACCATAAGCATGTAGTTAAGTGTGTTGGTACCTAGTGAAACATGTTTGACTCTTCTAGTCTGACTCAGTTAGGTCTTTTTATTCATTATTAATACTATTCTTACCTAAGCATAAAAACGGACTCAATCCCTTAAGAAGGTTTTCACGCCATCCATTATTGGAAAAAGTTACCCGGTTCACACAAAACTAACTTTGGAAAGAATCGTGGCATTAAGAAAACCAAAGCTTATTGTTCACTTAAACATGAAAAGAAACTACAAGATTAAGAAGAAGCTATCAGAGTAAACGAGAATCTATTAAATTAAACATTGACTACTAAGAAAAAAAATAAAGAAAGAAAACAAAATAAAAAAGTTATAAAGTAAACTACTGAAAGCATAAATGAACAGAAAAAATGGGAGAGGGAGAAAGAAATTATATACATCAATAGAGAGGGAGAAAAATATGTACATAATGAAAAGAAAAAGAAAATGTTATCAGTTATTACAAACCAATGTCAAATATCAAATCAAATAAACTCCACCCCCCGAATAGGAATAAACATTGTCCCCAATGCTTACCAAAATAAGAATATGGAAGGAAAAGAGTAAAAAGGACTCCCTATGTGGAATTGGACATCTCACGGTCCATACCAGTGTCACCGCCCTCAGGCTCCTCTAACTGGATCTCATCGTCCTCTGCTCGAGGAGTAGCTGGGTTGGCGAACATCTGTCGCACCGCCTCAACAGTGTTGGCAGCCAGGTCTAGCTCCTCAGACTGGACAGTTGGTGCCACTCGTGTTGATGGTGTTGCTGGGTCTACTAGTGCTGCTGGAGTTGTCTCCATCAGTAAATCAAATGGAAGGTCTCCAACCACTGCTATCTTAGTGACCTCTCGCCTCAATCTGCCCACTGATTTCTTAGACGTCTGGGATTTCCTCATCTTCTTTACCTGCTTCCCAAGCTCCTCAATCACTGCTCTATGTGCCACCAAAGTGTCCATGATGGTCTTCTAGTTCTCCAAAATCTTCTTCAAAGTGTCCTCCAATAGATGTATGTGATCCAATAATACTAGAGAGACCAGACAGTTTTGCAGTAACTATCTGCATCTAGTTGTTGAGGCTCGCCAGTGTCGGGGAGACTCATATCGCAGAATGTGGATGAGCAAGCACAGGCACCGGCCTCAAAGTAGAAGTGGAGGGAACTGATGCTGACTGCCCCGAAAATTGAGGTGGAAGCATAGCAGCTGTCGCGACCCTGGTTTGCCATCCATGAACCATCGTGATGACACCTAGTCCCTGAGACTAGGTAAGCCTAAAATGCGGAAAAAAATAATTTGCGGAAGAAAACAAGTAAAACCAAAATAGTATAATGAAAAAGCATTTAAAAGTGCCTTTCAGTATACATAACATTAACTCTTAAAAACTAATACATATTCCCAAAACTCGGAAACTCATGAATCACAAGCTAAGAAAACTACAGAGTACTCTAACTCCAGAATCTCTAAAACAAAGTAAATACGGAAGTGCTGTAGCTACAAGAGAGAATAGAGAGAGACTCTTAGATCTGCGAATGCGGCAGATATACCTCGAAGCCTCCGTAAGATCGCCTCGCCTCAAGGATGGTAAGTCTGAGTAGAGGTACCTAGATCTGCATATGAAAAATATGCACAGGAAGGGCATGAGTACACCACAGCTGTACTCGATAAGTGCCAAGCCTAACCTCGGTCAGTCAGTGACGAGAAAGGTCAGGGCCCTACTGAGATTAAATATAATATAAGTTTGACATTGTAAAACAGAACAATACAAACGAGTGCAACAATAAGGGCAACACAGGATGCAAAGAACCAAAAAACAAGTGATCACAGTAAAAAAATACAGCTCAACGCAAGATAACAATTGGGGGATCTCCCAGGTTACCTTCCTGTAGTCCCCAAATATAATATCCAATGGATCTCCCAGGTGGATTCCCATAGTCCAACTCATAAACGTGCAGGGGGGTCTCCCAGAATACAAGTCCGTAGTCCCAAATAAAAATACTCAGTACTGGGGAATTTACCGGGTGCAATCTCGTAGTTCCAATGTAAAAGTACAGGGGAATCTCCCGGAATACCAATTCGTAGTCCCAAAGTAAACATACAGGGGAGTTCCCGGGATACCATCACGTAGTACCAAAATAAATACACAACATCAACAAGATACCCAAATCAATCAATTTCACACCAAGTTAAAGCTGGTAATTCTAACCTAGCATGCTACACATAATTCAATTAGGACAGTAGAGCAAATAAGTAGTTAAATCAATTAGACATACTTTCCTAAGCTAATAATAGGCTTAACTTGCAAGTAATGTAAATAGGAAAGGAAAACAACAATTTCAAAGGTCTTAATGGAAACTGGATTTTTCAACAGTTAGTACAAGTATACACTCATCACCTTTTGTACAAGGCATTTCAATTAACAAATATACCAAACCTAAGGGGAAGGTCCCCTACACAAGGTTAGGCAAGCTACTTACCTCGAACCAGCTCAATAATCAACCCGAAACCACGTTCTTGCCACGAGTATTCGACTCCAAAAAATACTCAATTCAGTTACATAATCTAAATAATACTTCTAGTAAGTGATTGTACAAATAAATTCTAAGCTAATACGCGAAACTAGGTGAAATGACAAAAATGCCCCTCGGGCCCACATCTCGGAATCAGGTAAAATTTATATTTTCAGAATCCTCACACTCTCACGAGTTCAGTAATACTAAAAGTACTAAAATCGGACCTTAATTGGTCCCTCAAATCGTCACTCAAAGGCCTCTAATTAGTCAAGCCCTAACCCATGAATTACCACTAATTTTCCTTAATTTTTCATGCTTAGGATGATAAAAATCACTATAATAACGAGTTTAGGGACCAAAGACCTTACCCCAATAGACCTTCTGAAAATCCCTCTTGAGAAATGCTCCAAAAGCTTCTTCCCGTTTGAAAAGAGGTGAAAAAATAACTAAAAAGCTTCCGCGGTCCCGCTTTTGCGGATCAAGGGTCGCATATGCAACTTCTCACTTAAACTCATTTTCCGCATCTGCGGCTCCCCATCTGCAGATGCGTTACCGCTCCTATAAAATTTCTACCGCTTCTGCAGTCCCTGCCTAACTTCCCCATTTCCGCTTCTGCGGTTAATCCACTATTTCTACGGCTCCGCACCTGTGGAAACCAAACCGCAGGTGCGGTTTTGACAGATATCAGCAGCTTCAAACCATTCCAAAACCTCTCGTCAACCATCCAAAATAATCCCGACCCCTGCGACCTCAACCAAATGCACCAACGAGTCTAATACCACTATCCAAACTTGTACCAATCCTTAAAACACCTAAAACAACTTCGAAACCTCGAATTAACCATGGATTCAAGCCTAAGAACTCCAAATTTCTCAAAATATGTTTTCGATCAAAAAGTCTATCAAACCTCATCCGAATGACCTGAAATTTTGCACACATGTTGCATTCAGCATTACGAAGCTACTCCAACTTCCAGAATTCCATTCCGACCCTCAGATCAAAATCTCACTATCAAACCGCAAACTTCAAAATTTAACCTTCCGATATTTTAAGCCTAAATTAGCTACAGACCTCCAAAACACAGTCCGAACACCTCCCTAACCCGAAATCACCCAACGGAGCTAACAGGACCATCAAATTTCCATTCCGAGGCCGTCTTTACACTGTTCTGACTATGGTCAAATTTCCAAGACTTAAGCTCTCATTTAGGGACTAAGGGTCCCAAAACTCTCCGAAACTCAAAACCAAACATCTTGGCAATTCAAAATAGCAGAAATAAATACAAGGAAAGAAGTTAATAGGGCATCGGGGTGTAAATTCTAAAAACGACCGACCGGGTCGTTACATCCTCCCACACTTAAACATTTATTTGTCCTCGAACGAGCATAGAGACATACCTGAAGTAGTAAAAGGATGAGGGTACTGGCTACACATATCCTGCTCGGTCTCCCAGGTCGCCTCCTTGACCGGCTGACCCCGCCACTGAACCTTCACTGATGCAATATTCTTCAACCTCATCTTTCTAATCTACCTGTCCAATATTGACACTGGCTCCTCAACATAAGATAGATCCTTATCCAACTGAAATGAACTGAAATCCAACACGTCCGACCGATCACCATGATACCTCGTGACCATCGAGACATAGGCAAAACCCCAAGCAACCTCGTAAGAAACCTCCCCAACACCCCTCAAAATATCAAAGGGTCCAATAAACCTCGTACTCAATTTCCCTTTCTTCCCAAATCTCATAAAGCCCTTCATAGGCGAAACCCGAAGCAGAACCCGCTCTCCAACCATGTAGGAAACATCACGAACCTTCCGATCCGCGTAGCTCTTCTGTCTGGACTGGGTTGTAGGAAGTCTATCCTAAATCACCTTAAACTTCTCCAAGGCATCCTGTACCAAGTCTGTTCCCAACAATCTAGCCTCACCTGGCTCAAACCAACCTACCAGAGATCTAGACCGCCTGCTATATAGAGCCTCATACGGTGCCATCTGAATGATGTACTAATAGCTGTTGTTGTAGGCAAACTCCGCCAATGGCAAGAACTGATCCCAAGAGCCTCCAAACTCAATCACAACGCACTGAGCATATTCTCAAGAATTTGAATAGTGCGATCGAACTGTCCGTCCATCTAAGGGTGAAATGATATGCTCAACTCCACCCGAGTACCCAACGCATGTTGTACGGCTCTCCATAACTGTGATATGAACTGAGTACCTCTGTCTGAAATGATAGAAACTAGAATACTATGCAGACGGACAATATCCCGGATATAAATATCTGCCAACCGCTCTGAATAATAGGTAGTACACGCAGGGATGAAATGCACGGACTTGGTCAGTGATCCATAATAACTCAAATGGCATCGAACTTCCTTAAGGTCCGTGGGAGCCCAGATACGAAGTCCATGGTGATCTGCTCCCACTTCTACTCTGAAATCTCTATCTGCTGAAGCAATCTACCCGGTCTCTGGTGCTCATACTTAACCTGTTGACAATTAAGGCACCGAGCTACAAACCCAACTATATTTTTTTCATCCACCTCCACCAGTAATGCTACCTTAAATCCTAATACATTTTAGAATCAACTCCCAAAGCCCATCGACATTGGGTACACAAACTCGACCCTGCATCCTCAATCCGTCGTCATCACTTAAAGTCACATCTCGGGCATCGCCATGCAACACTTTGTCCTTGAGGACAAGCAAATGAGGGTAGTCAATTGATGCTCCGAGATACAATCAAACAAGGAAGATCGAGAGACCACGCAAGATAGAACCCGATTGGGCTCTAAAAGATCTAATCTCACAAACTGGCTGGCTAAGGCCTGAATATCCATCGCTATAATCCTCTCTGCTACTGGTAAATAAGCCAAACTCCCCAAACTCTTTGCCCGGCGGCTTAAAGCATCGACCACCATATTGGCCTTGCTAGGGTGATACAAGATAGTGATATTATAATCCTTGACCAGCTCTAGCCATCTCCTTTGACACAAATTAAGGTCCTTCTGCTTGAACAGATGCTGCAAACTCCGGTGATCAATATACATCTCACAAGGAACGTCGTACAAATAATGACGCCAGATCTTCAAGGCGTGAATAATAACAGCTAACTCAAGATCATAGACAGAATAATTCTTCTCATGTATCTTCAACTGTATGGATGCGTAGGAAATCACCCTACCATCCTGCATCAATACCGCTCCAAGGCTAACTCTTGAGGCATCACAATAAACAGTATAAGACCCCAAACCGGTAGGCAATGTCAAAACTGGGGTTGTTGTCAAAGCTATCTTGAGCTTCTAAAAGCTCTTCTCGCACTCTTCCATCCACTGGAATGGAGCACCCTTCTAGGTCAGTCTGGTCATAGGTGGTGCAATAGATGAAAACCCCTTAACAAATTAACGGTAATAACCTACCAAGCTAAGAAAACTATGGATCTCTATAGCTGAGGATGATCTGGGCCAACTATGCACGGCCTCCACTTTCTTCGGATCCACCTGAATACCCTCTCTTGAGAACATGTGACCCAAGAATGCCACGGAATCCAACCAAAATTCACATTTTGAGAACTTAGCATACAACTTCTTTTCTCTTAAGGTCTGGAGCACTATTCTCAGGTGTTGCTCATGATCTTCCCGGCTGGGAATATACCAGAATGTCATCAATAAAAATAATCACAAATGAATCAAGATATGGCCGAAAAACACTGTGCATTAGATGCATGAAGGCTACTGGGGCATTAGTCAACCCAAATAACATGATAAGAAACTCGTAATGACAATACCGAGTTTTGAAGGCGGTCTTTGGGATATCTGGCTCCTGAATCTTCAACTGATGATAGCTTGAATGCAGGTCAATCTTAGAAAACACACAAGCACCCTGTAACTAATCAAACAGGTCATCAATACGAGCCAAAGGATAATGGTTCTTCACTGTCACCTTGTTTAACTGGCGATAATCGATGCACATACGCATAGAACCATCCTTCTTCTTCACAAATAAAACAGGAGCACCCCAAGGTCATACACTAGGCGGAATGAAACACTTATCGAGTAATTCCTGCAACTGCTCCTTCAACTCAGGTGGATCTATACGATACGGAGGAATAGAAATGGGTTGAGTTCCCGGCAACAGATCAATGTCTCTATCTGGTGGTATGCCCGGAAGATCAGTTGGGAACACATCAGGGAAATCCCGTACTACTGGTACTAAATCAATAGAAGGAGTATCCATACTGACATCTCTCACATAAGATAGTTACACATCACAACCTATCTCAACCATACGCTGAGCCTTAAGGAAAGAAATAACTCTATTGGGAGTGTGACCTAAAGCACCCCTTTACTCAACACACGGTACACCTGGCATAGTCAGTGTCACGGTTTTGGCATGACAATCAAAAATAGCATAATTGAGCGAAAACCAGTCCATGCCCACGATAATATCAAAGTCAATCATGCTGAGCAATAATAAATCGACTCTGGTCTCAAAACCACTAAGAACAACAAAAAATGATCGATAAATGCGGTCCACAATAAGAGAATCTCCCACAGGAGTAGAAACATAAATAGGGGAACTCAAAGAATCCTGGGATACACCCAAATACAGAGGAAAATAAGAAGACACATAAGAATAAGTGGAGCCTGGATGGAATAGAACCAATGCATCTCTGTGACAGACCAAGATAGTACCTGTGATGATAGAATCGGAGGCGACAGCCTCAGTACGGGCAGGGAGAGTATAGTATCTAGCCTGGCATCCCCCTTGAGGGCAAACTTTACAACTCTAACCTCCACATCAAGCTGGCTGGGCCGGTGGGGTAGCAACTAGGGCTGGGACCATAGCCTAAAAACTCTGCGGGGCATGTAGTTGTCGATGCCCTCTTTTTATAGTGTAGAAGGCAAGCAGAATAAGGTAGGAGAATAATTTTAAAAATTAGCTGTCAATCAATTACACAAGTTTCCCTTTAGTTAATGGATTCTGATTTCAAACGGGTAAAATAATTAAGGAAAGAGGTTGATCAAACACTTTTCCAAAGTAGCACAAGAAGGGTAAATACACAGAGATTTATTTAAGGAAAAGTATGATAGCATACGGTTTGTGCAAATAAGGAAAGGAAATCAATCAACAGCCAGTAAAATAAGAAATCGAAGATTTCACGTGAATGAACCAGGTCAGGAAGATGGGAAATATCTTGACTTAAGGAAAATTAGTACTAATCAATTAAACCTAAAAGAGGATTCTTAATCAGTCATAAATTAAAAACCTTTTCGGAAGAAAGAATTCATCACACATATAAAAACATATAGCCATGCTCAAGCACAAAGAACTGTCATACTAATCAGTAAAAGAGTTTAGCATAGAAAAAGTTTAGAGTCATAAACAAAGATGTTACAACTTAGTTCATAGACTCAGAATGAGTCTGAGCAAGTCAGAGGTTCCAAAATAGAACCCTAGTTCAAACACAAGATCAAAACTCTCAAAAAACCCCCAAATCATAGGGTTTCTAACTCGAATCAGATATAGAGACGAGGAGACAAACAATTGAAGCAGGATTTGAGGTCTCTTTCAGAGACTCATGAGAAAACAAATAGATACAATAGCAAGTTTGAAATAACAATGTGAAGAAACTGATTTGAAGCATAGTGAGAGTAAAAGGAACATGTTTAAGAAAAACCTGGGACTTAAACAAGTTCAGAAGAGAGAAGAGGTAGTATAACACTTAAGAAAATGGTAGAATAAACATGTTTAAAGAGAACTCAAACAAGGTCCAGTAAAAGGCAAACAAAGAACTTAAGAACTTAGTAGGAGATATATATTGTAGGAGAACACAAAATACCAGAAAGGTATATCAACGAGACATATAGGAAAACACAATAGGATGAACATGTAAGCATGGTGTAGAAACACAGTAGAAAGACAAGGCATAGAAGAACATATATAGTAAAAAAAACATAAGGAAGCAGTAGAAGCACATGCTTGATAAATATACACAAAGAAAAAGGAAAAAAAAAGTCGGAGAAACATTTTGAGTTTTTCAAAAATCCTAAATCGAAGAGAAGTAATTTTTAAAAGAAAAATTGGGGAAAACATTTAAGAACTCAAGTAGAGCACAGATATGGAACAGATTTAAGAAAACAAAAGGAGAAAACCTCAAATAGCTTGGGTTTTAGAGTAACCCTAGAATGAGAAACCCTTGGAAAGGTCCGATCTAAGTCGGATAAGTCAGAACCAGGCTCGAAATGCTTTTGTTACGCCAGAGCTAGGACAGAGAAGCCATAGAGCCTTGAATCGGAGAAGATCTGAATGGACACCATCGAGGTCAGACCTCGAAACTTCAAGCACCAAGCGTTTAAGAGTGGAGGGAGGTGAGTATAGGCCATCCATGGCCGGAGAGTCCATGGATTCTGGTGAGGCTGTGGTTGAAAGTGGTGAGAGAGGCTAGGGTTTCAAGAACCTTTGAGAGAGTTTGAGAGAGGAGAATGTTTGGGGGCGGCTGGGAGAAGAGAATGAGGGGACTAAGGTAGTCTTTTAGGTTTAATTATTGTAGGGTGGATAGAGGCCGTTGATCTCAGAGATCAACGGTCCAGATCAAAAGGGCTTGGGTCGGGTAATTTAAACGGGTTTAGGGTTGGGTTAAATGGAATTGGGTTGGTCCGGAATTGGGCTTGAAATTGGGTCAATTAGGGGGATCAAATTTGGCTATAACTGAAATAAAAATGGGTCAGATTTTAAATAGCCAGTTTTTCCCTTTCTATTTTATAAAAATAGTAAAAATGGTTTTGAAAGAAAATTAAAAGTACTGGATCAGTTAATAATATATAAATATTAATTTAAAAAAATTGGAACCAATTTCATAATTATAAAATGCTATTAATTCTTAAAATAGGCTAAAATTGCAATTGTATGTAATTTAGCTTTTAAAATACCAATAAAATTGTAAAAAATGTGTAAAAACTACTTTAGCTATATTTTGGCATAAGTATGAGAATAAAGTAAATTATTCACAAAAATGATAATTTTGGGAATAACTATTGATTTTTGTACTTCTAAAATGGCCAATAAATTGATTTTAAAATTTTTTTAAAAATTGGAAAAAATACTAAAACACTTGGACATACTTATATAAGCTATTTCGAAAGTGTTTGTATGAAAAATACATAAGAAAAAAGTGGTTATCAACAGCTGCCCCTCTTTACCTGGGAAGGATAAAAGAGTTGTCGGGTAAAGATATGATGGCCAATTTTGACCGAACGAAGCAGTTTGAAGAGTTTGACCATGCTTTGATGCCTGAGCTGCCAACATATCCCCAATTTTACAGGAATCGGGCGATATGTAGTTCAGGATCTGTCGACGGAGAATGCCGATGGAGATCTTTCAAGAACGAATGCGATACGGGAGGTTAAGAGTCTGATAGGGCCGCAGGAACCGGAGTGGGATCGCTCCTGCCGAGATGGTCGTTTCCTGCCGATTTACCTGTAGATAAGCAATACATGCATGTATTGTGCATAAATTTAAACATGATGCAAGTTCCCGTCGGACCATGAATGCTGTCTTTGGACGACTAGGATGATATTCTCGGACCATGATGTCCTGGGCCATGAAGCATATAATAAAGGATTCGCATGCTATGAAATGATTCTCTCGGACTATGAGAATGATGCCTTTAAATAATGACATGCAAGAGATAAAAGGGGTCCTTAGAACATGGCACGGCATTCTCAGGCTATGAAGGTGGTGCCTTCGAACAATGACGCCCTTGGACAGTTTGGCGATCTTTCAGCCCATACAATGCGATAGGTGGCAATCTTTCAGCCCATGAGAGCGTAAATAAGGGTGGCAATCTTTCAGCCGATGCAAGACATAATAAAGGTGGCGATCTTTCAGCCATGCAGGATGTAAATAAGGGTGGCAATTTTTCAGCCGATGCAAGACATAAATAAAGGTGGCAATCTTTCAACCATGCAGGATGTAAATAAGGGTGGCGATCTTTTAGCCGATGAAAGACATAAATAAAAGTGGGATCTTTCAGCCATGTAGGATATAAATAAGGGTGTCAATCTTTCAACCGATGCAAGACATAAATAGAGGTGGAGATATTTCAGTCAATGCAAGACATAAATAAAGGTGGCAATCTTTCAGCCATGCAAGATAGAGGTAGAGCTTAACCTCGGAAGGCAAAATGATAGCCTTATGCAACGCGAGAAATGCAGATGGAGGTATAGCTTAACCTCGAAAGGCAGCATGGTAGCCTTATGCAATGTAGAGAATGTAGATGGAGGTAGAGCTTAACCTCGGAAGGTAGAATGGTAGCCTTATGCAATGCAGAGAATGCAGATGGAGACAAAGCATAGTCTCAGAAGGCATAATGGTAGCCTTATGCAATACAGAGTAAAAAAAATGAATAGTATTAGAGTTTCTTAGCTGATAGCTAATTGCGATACTGTGTTTGCTAGGTATATTGTGCAAAGATAGTAACCGTAAATAAGTGCGGTGGTCCTGAGAGTTGCATTCCTGAAAAGTATGAGGTGTATAAATATGTTTAATGATTTTTCAACTTGGGTATCTGCATCCATTAAAAAATCATTAGTTTTGCAAGAGGGAAAGGCTTGTTCGTATCCCCGCTGACTTCGCTCGACCTGCTCATCTCTAATCTAGTGATACTGTGCGTATCCTTGGGGTAGCGTTCCTAAACAGAGCACTTTTGGTGATAGACATCCGTGATTTAGTAAAATATAACATAAATACATAGTTAAGAATAGTTTTTTTTAGATGAACCAACGACTGAGACGTGGTCCACGACATTGTAACTTCTCTTGCTACGGAATTTCGAGGGTCCCCCTCAAATTTTTGCTCTAGTTTACTGGGCTGCTGCTTCTGACGGCTGCTAACAATAAATGGCTGAAATCAACTTTGAAATTTTGAGGGTCCTCCTCAAAATTCTGCCCCAGTTTCCAATCGGGGGGGAGGGGGGTAGGGTGAAAAATTTATTGAATTGTGACTGAACCCATAAGGCTGCCTACGTATCCCTTCTTAAACGGGAATCAGGTCAGACGTAGTTCAAATTACATAAGGAGATAAATGGTTACCATAGTATTGCTTGAATGTATCTGAATTAATCGCCTTTGTCCAAACTTCTCCATCCATTTCTGCGAGTATAAGGGCTCCTACTGTCAGAACCCGATGAACCATATATGGACCCTGCCAATTGAGAGAGAACTTCCCTTTGGCTTCATCTTGATATGGAAAAATCTTCTTGAATACCAGCTACCCTGGTGTGAACCGTCTTGGTTTGACTCTTTTGTTGAGGGCTCTAGATATTCTGTTCTGATAAAACTGACCATGTAAAACTGCATTCATTCTTTTACCATCTATAAGAGCCAGCTACTCGTAACGACTCTTTATCCATAATGCATCGTCGAGTTTCGCTTCCTGTATGATTTTTAGGGAGGGAATTTCTACCTCCGCGGGAATGACTGCTTCCGTACCATAAACCAACATATAGGGGGTTGCTCCAGTTGATGTGTGGACTGTGGTGCGATATCCCAATAAAGCAAATGCTAGCTTTTCATGCCATTGCTTATGCTTCTCTATCATTTACCTTAGTATCTTCTTGATGTTATTTTTAGCGGCTTCCATAGCTCCATTTATCTGAGGCCTGTAAGCTGTGGAGTTCTTGTGTTTGATCTTGAAGGTTCCACACATAGCCTTTGTCAAGTCACTGTTGAGATTGGAATCGTTATCAGTAATGATTGACTCTGGAATTTCGAATCGGCAAACAATGCGATCGCGGGCAAAATCTGTCACGACTTTCTTAGTCACTGCTTTGTAAGATGCTGCTTCAAACCATTTGGTGAAATAGTCAATTGCTACTAGGATAAACCTGTGCCCGTTTGATGCGGTAGGTTCGATTGGTCCAATAACATCCATTCCCTATACAGCGAATGGCCATGGCGAACTTGTTGCATTGAGCTCATTTGGAGGCACTCTATCATGTCGGCATGTATCTAACTGCAGTGGCACTTTCAAACATACTGGATGCAGTCTGTCTCCATAGTCATCCAAAAATAACCTGCCCGAAGTATCTTCTTGGCTAAGACAAAACCGTTTATATGTGGCCCACATGTCCCGGCATGGATTTCTTCCAGCAGTCCGGATGCTTCCTTTGCGTCGACATACCTTAGTAATCCCAAATCAGGAGTCCTTCTATACAGGATCCCTCCACTGTGAAAGAAATTGTTGGATAACCTCTAAAGTGTGCGCTTCTGAGTGGTATTTGCGAGCTCTGGGTATTCTTCTTTTGCCAAGTATTCCTTAATATCATGAAACCAAGGCTTTCTATCTGCTTCTTTTTCGACATGAGCATAGTAAGCCGACTGATTATGAACCTTCATCGGAATAGGATCAATGAAGTTCTTATCTGGTTGTTGTATCATAGAATACAAGGTAGCCAATGCATCGGCAAACTCATTCTGGACCCTGGGAACATGCTGGAATTCTGTCTTTGTGAATCTCTTTCTGAACTCCTGTATGTGATGCAGATAAGGGAGTATCTTGGAGTTCTTGGTCGCCCATTCTTCTCGGACCTGATGTATAAGGAGGCCTGAATCTTCGATCACTAGCAATTCTTGAATGTTCATGTCAATAGACATTATGCAGGCCTCATAATCGGCCATGTTGTTGGTGAATGGGAACCTGAGCTTGGTAGATACCAAATAATGCTGGCCGGTTTCTGATACTAGGACCACTCTTATGACAACTCCTTTGAAATTTGCTACTCCGTGGAAAAACTCCTCCAAC
The DNA here is from genome assembly GCA_026770625.1 of Nicotiana glauca. Taxonomy (NCBI): domain Eukaryota; kingdom Viridiplantae; phylum Streptophyta; class Magnoliopsida; order Solanales; family Solanaceae; genus Nicotiana; species Nicotiana glauca. Next base: position 18,593 of record MU766239.1, on the reverse strand, counting down.
CATCATAGGACTCTACAATGTCTTCTCCTATGAAAATACGTTGTTAAGGGCTCGTATTCTCCATCCACAGGGTTTTCGATGAGATGGTCCGCTAGTGCCTATCCCTTGATTGCTTTCTGGGTCACGTAGACAATGTCGAATTCACTCAGCAGGATCTGCCACTTGGCTAGCTTGCCAGTAGGCATGGGATTCTAAAAGATATACTTCAATGGATCCATCCTTTATATGAGATACGTGGTATAGGCACAGAAATAGTGCCTTAGCTTCTGAGCTACCCAAGTCAAAGCACAGCAAATGCGTTCCAATAGAGAATACCAGGCCTCGTATGGGGTGAACTTCTTACTGAGATAATAAATGGCTTGCTCCTTCTTTCCCATTTCATCATGTTGCCCTAGGACACAACTGAAGGCCCTATCTAACACTGCAATGTAGAAGAGCAAAGGTCTACCTGGCTCAGGCGGAACCAAGACTGGTGGTGTTGATAAGTATTCCTTGATTCTGTCGAAAGCTTTCTGGCATTCATCAGTCCATTTGGTGGTGGCATCATTCTTCAACATTTTGAAGATCGGCTCACAGATAACCGTAGATTGGGCTATGAACCAGCTGATGTAGTTAATTCTCCCCAAGAAACTCATTACATCCTTCTTGTTCTTTGGCTTTGGCAATTCTTGAATGACTTTTATTTTTGATAGATCTAGTTCTATTCCCCGATGACTCACAATAAACGCAAGCAATTTTCCAGCTGGAACCCCAAATGCGCATTTTGCGGGATTCAGTTTTAGGTTGTACCTTCTCAGTCTATTGAAGAACTTCCTCAGATCTTCCATGTGGTCAAAGACTTTCTTGGACTTGCTGATGACATCATCCACATATACTTTTATCTCCTTATGTATCATATCATGGGAAATGGTAGTCATGACGGCCCCTACATTCTTTAACTCGAGCGACATCATTTTGTAGAAATACATCCCCCACGGCATGATGAAAGCCGTTTTCTCGACATTTTCTTCATCCATCTAGATCTGATAATATTTAGCGAAACAATCTACAAATCATTAGAACTCATGTTTGGCGCAATTGTCAATCAGGATGTGAATGTTCGGCAAGGGGAAGTCCTTTTTTGGACTGGCCCGGTTAAGATCCCGATAGTCGACACAGACTCTAACCTTCCCATCATTCTTTGGCACCAGCACGATGTTGACTAACCACGTTGGATACTCCACTACCCTTAGAACCTTAGCTTTGACCTGCTTAGTGACCTCTTCATTGATTTTCAAACGCATATTTGGCTTGAATTTTCTTAGCTTTTGCTTTCCTGGCGGACATGTTGGATCGATCGGCAATTTGTGAGCTACAATGGATGTAATCAGACCAGTCATGTCATCGTATGAACCAGGCAAATATGTCCTCATACACTCTTAGAAACTCTATATACTCTTCATTCTCTGATGGTGACAAATGAACACTGATGCAATTTTCTTTGACGTTTTCTGCATCTCCCAAGTTAACAATCTCAGTTTCTTCCAGGTTGGACTTGGGTCTATTCTCAAAATTCTCAACTTCCTTAACAATCTCTTCTGGTATATCATCTTCCTCTGAAGCTATATCTGTTTGTTGTGTTGTCTCGTTGCATTTCACAGTTTTTGGTTCATCAAGATAAGTAATAGTAATGCTGTATAAGTAAAGTAATGAGAGAAAATGATAAGAGTGACGTTTATAAGAAAATTGAAATGCTTTGATAAATTCCATAAGTGATTTGGACATTGGAGCTCTTTCTTGCAAAAAATAAAATGCGAAAGGAAAGTAAACTAGTAAAATAAAATAGTGCATGGTGCTTGTTCAGCCTTGCTACCCCGAGGCATGCCGGGATCTGATGGTTTTGACGATCCAGTTACTGAGGCGTGCTCCTCTGCTTACTACCTGTATGGAAGGGCCTTCCTCCCCCTCCTCCTCGAGAATGACACAGCAATCCATGTTCTTGTCTTCTAGGAACAAATTCCTCATCGCTGCTAGGGCCTCTTCTTCTTCTGACCCATATATTACCTCGGCCGGTTAGAAGGTATGCTCCAAATAGGGTATCGGCTGCTCCAATGGATAATAAGGACTGCGCCAGGGTGGCGGCCAATCATTGAATTCCTTCCAGGTATACTCATATCCCAATCCGAAGGTTGTGTCGTGCTTCTTGAGCTTAATGGTCTTAGCGATTCCTTGGTGATTCTTGCCAAGTCCTTTGCCAGGTTCATACCTACTATAGTTCAATATGATTTCAATTTTGTTATCGCACCACTTATCCTTATCGACGGCGTTGACTCGTTCGATGTGGTGGTAAGTTTCTCCGCCTATCTTTCTTCTTCCTCCGACTGTCGGGATAGTCTGGCGACTGTATATGGGATTGTTACCGTCGCCGTGAATGATCACCTATTGGTGATTCCACTCAAACTTCACTGCCTGATTTAGTGTTGATTCCACGGCCCCAGCAGCGTGAATCTATGGTTGTCCCAACAATAGATTGTAAGATGTCGGCACGTCTATCACTTGAAAGTCAACATCAAACCAAGTAGGCCCCATTTGCAAACATAAGCTAATCTCCTCAATAGTGGACCTCTGAGAACTATTGAAAGCTTTAACATTGATGGCCCCGTCTTTGATTTCATGCAACCCCTTTCCTAATGTCCTGAGTGTTACCATCGGACAAATATTGAGACTGGACCCCCCATCGACCAGGATCCTGGTGATATAATAATCTTCACACTGCATGGTGATGTGCAATGCCTTGTTGTGACTCAATCCCTCTGGTGGCAGCTCATCTTCGTGAAAAGTGATCTTGTGACTCTCCAACACCTGCCCTACCATGTTAGCCATCTCCCAACCAGTAATGTTGCTTGGTATATACGCCTCACTCAACACTCTTAACAAGCCATTATTATATGCATCGGAATTCTGTAGCAAAGCAAGGATAGAAATCTGCGCTGGTGTTTTGTTCAGTTGATCAATGATTGAGTATTCCTTCACTTGTATCTTTCTCCAAAGATCATCAGGCCCCATTTCAGTGATGGCTTGTAGACCAAAGATCTGCTGACTCGACTCAGCCAAGTGTTTTGGGGTGTAAACCCTGTTGGTCCTTGTCATACCCTATGCTGCAACTACTTCCCCAAACTTGGCTTTCCCTTTCCTTCTTGCCTCGGTTGTGTAGTCCCATGGTATGGCTTTTGTATGGAATGGTGTTACAATCGTCATTGCTACCGGAACGGGCACCCTTGCTTTTGAAGGTAATACAACAACTTCAAATGGTGCAGGCGCCTTTGGGGACCAAAACCCGACCTCAATTTTTATTGGCATCTTCACAGAGGATGGTGTTTCAAACTCAAGTGGCATGGACATGTTCACCTCGGCGTCTCCAAAAGGCTGAATGTGGACTATAATCGGGTTAAGTGTGATCGTTGGTTTCTTTGGATCGTCACCTTCTATGACCAAACCGATCGATCCCTTTGGGTCCCTATCATTCTCTATCTCAATCATATGAACACCTCCACCCTTGTGATCTGGTAGAGGGTTGTTGCAGATATTTGGAGCAGGCTCCTCTACCACGATGATCTTGTTGTCAATCGAAGCCTGGATCTTATCCTTCAGGGAGCGGCATTCATTAATGGTATGCCCTTTCATGCCAGAATAGTATGCATAGGTTTTATTTGGGTTGACCCATTGGGAAGGTTTTTTAGGAGTTGAGCCTTTCATACAGATGGTCAATTGGATCGGCAATGGCGGTATACTGTTTGGGAGGTCTGTGGTCGAAATTCGGTCGAGGTCTAGGAAAGTTTTGGCGAATTGGAGATGATTGATAATGAGACGGTTGAGTGTTGTAGGCTTGGTAGACATGTGCGGGCTGGGAATATCTGGGTGATGCAGGTTAGTATGTAGGAGGTGGATGTGACTGATAAGTAGGCGGGGAGTTTGGTAGGAAGGCAAGGGTGCTTGGTAATTTGAAGTGGGCTGATATGTAAGTGGAGACATGGGATAAGTTTGGTATTTGACAGGTGATTTGGTTCTCTGTGCAACCATTACGGCATCTACGTCCCTCTTCTTAGATGTACCACTAGACTGTAGAGCCTTGTTGGTAGCCTGCAAGACTTCAAAGTTCGTAACCATTCCACTTTTAATACCTTCCTTGATCCTTTCTCCCAGTTTGATGATGTTAGAAAATTTGTGATTCTTGATCAGCATTAGTCTTTCGTAATACTGCGGATCCTAAGCTCGGATGAAAAACTTATTCATCTGTTCTTCCTCCAAAGCAGGTCGGACCTTGGCAGCCACTGATCTCTGATGAGTGGTATACTCGCAGACTATTTCTGTGGGTTTCTTCTTTAAATTCTTAATATAGAACACATTCGGTGCATTTTTCGTATTGAACCTGAATCTATCCATGAAGTTGTATGCCATACTTACCCAGTTCGACCACTTCTTTGGGTCTAGGCTAATGTACCAAGAAAGAGCATCTCCTTTCAAGCTCCTCGTGAAAAGTTCCATTCGAACCCTTTCGTCCTTCCCTACTCTGACCATCTTATCGCAATATGTTCTCAAGTGAATTCTGGGATCCCCTGTGCCATCAAACATCTCGAACTTAGGAGGTTTGTAACTCTCAGGCAGTTCTACATCTGGTTGTATGCAAAGGTCCTCGTAGTTCAATCCCTCGATCCCCTTGCTTCCTTCGATTCCCTGAATTCGGCTTGTCAGTTTCTAAGTTCTTTTGCCATGTTCTTGATATGTGAGTCTTTATCATCAGATGCAGGTGTGCTCGAGATGGGTTGAATGGAGTGTGATATGGTTTCCACATAGATGGGGGTGTTATGGTGAGCGTAGGGATGGTCATTTGTGGAGTTTAGTGGTTCGGGGATCAGTAGCGGAATGTTGTTGGAAGTGTGGAAAGTATTGCAGTGATGGTGAGGAGCGAGATGATTTTGTTGTTTTGGGATGTTTTGGGGAGGTGTGGGGTTCTGAGCATTTGGGAAACTAATATCTGGGGTGTTGAGGGAAAACGACAAGCTTGCCAAATTCTGGACCTAATCAAGTTCCTCCTAAAATTTTAGCTGTTTCTGCTCGAGTTGGGATGCACTTTCCTTGGAGATATGAGTACCCTAAGTGATTTCTACCCGTTCAGCCGAGTTTTCCTTTCTGATGTTGCGCAAATCTTCAATCTTTCCCTTGTTCCTGGTTCTGATGGGACTAGAAAGAGGAGTGGGTGGAGGGCCCTTGGATCTTGTGGAATATGATGACAATGCCAGAGTGCATTAACTAACCTTTGGGGAGGGAAATAAGCAAAAGCAAAAACAAAAAGGCAACAAGTTAGTAAGGTCGATAAGAAAAGATGTTGCGATATTTAAACACATAGTGCATGAATGTAAATCGTATCCTAATTTGGGAGTCTCGTTGTGCCCGAGGTAGGCATAGCGACAAATTGATCTGGAAAACTTGTAATGCTAAATGCCTCATTTTATTCATAAAAAATAAGACGAATCCAAAATGACACTAAATAACAGGAAATAAAATGCCACTAATGGCCATTGGCCTTATTACATTTAACCAAAAGACAAAGAATCCTAACTACTTGGTCCCAGAAGGACCTTCCCCAGACTCTGCATCTTTGGCTCCATCGGACAGCTTTACCAGCTCGCAAAGTCCTAGCAGGAAGTAGGCTCTGGCCAGGTGTCCACCTTTGTTTCCCTCAGCATTCTGGCAGTCCTCGATCCTCTTGATGAACTTCCTTTCCAGCTCCACCAAACCCCGCTCCAAACAAACCAGTCGCTTGTTGGCACTGACAGCCATGTCTTTCCACTCTTTGATCAGCTTTTGGTTGGCTTCTTGAATTTCACGGTGCTCACTTTCACATTCCCGAATCCTTTTGTGTAGTTGGTTGTAATTAACCTATGCTTCAGCTTTTTCATCGATGATCCTATGACCTCGAACAAACCCGGGTTGACCCAAACCATTATGATTATCCTCCAGACAGCTTGGATAGTATAGTGTATAACCAGCATGGTACCTGTCTGGCTCAATAGTGTCTCTTCCCATGACGATATTGTAGTGCCACATGTGCTGGGCTTGGCACTTGTAAGGGTTGTCATTAGCTTGGAAATCAGCCCGGATGTGACTCATCTTGTCGACCCTTGGTATAACCTGCTTCCTACCGGCCTATCTCATGACTTGGAAAGGCACATAAGGATAAGTTCCTCTCAACCGATAAGTATCATAAACGGTGCATCCCTAGATCGGGCAATGAACGCTTCAGTAGGGAACCATTCGAACATCCATTGTACTTGGTTCTCCGTCAGAGTTTCAAACAATTCTGCCCATTCTTTGGCATCTTTTGGTTGAGCAAACATATTGGGCATATAGTTCATTCGCCTTGGCTGATGGAAGGCAATATGATCATCCCAATCCCTACGCTGGATCTCTTGTCGATACTCACCCTTCTGGAGATGTTCCATGAGCCAGAGTTGGAGTAACAAGTTGCAACCCTCGAAGTGCTTAGCTCCGTGTTGCCATTTCTCTAAGGCTTGGTATATGTCGGCATTAATCATGGGCACTATGCTAAATGGTTGCCCACCAATTCCTTCCATTAAGGTCTTGCTGACCATGGCTAGTCGGGTATAGATCCTCGCTTTCTTCATAGAAAATACTATCATCCCCAAGAAGCAGAACATGAAGATAAAGTCCCTTCTATGGATATGCCCCAATGATGTGAGGGCGAACTCCTCAGGGTAAGTACGGTAAGATTTTCTATGACCGTACCTTTCGTACAAATATTCAAAGGGAATATACGACTCCTTTAGGCAGGTTAAATACAGATTCTTCTTTAGATCCATCATCCTGAGAAAGCCTCGACCCTTGTGGTTCTCTGGCATTAGCAAACCCGGAGTTTCCTATGGTATACTAGCCAGTCCTCCTATTTCCTCTAGTAGGGGTGTCATCTCAATCTCTCCGAAGCGAAACACAGACCTATCGCAATCCCAGAAAAGAGTGGCAGCTTCTATGATTTTGTTGTTAGGTTGAATTTCTAGGAAAGAAGGTAGATTTCCTAGATATTTTCGGACAAAAGCATGATCACTTAATCCTTTTGCATCTAATATGGGAGTTTCGTGGATATTGATTTCTAGGGAATATTATGCTTTCTAATATACCAGGATTAATTTTGGTCGTAATTATATGACTAGTAATGGAACATATGTACTAGTAATTCCACTACTTAGTTAATATATATCTTATAAAGGGCATTACGGTGCATAATTGCGTTCACATAGTATTTGGGAAAGGACCGCACCCCAACGAAGTGAGACGTACACATCCTATCCTGATAAGAGCATTAATGGTTGATTCTACGGTTCGAACTCGGGATCTATAGGTCACACGGAGAACTTAATTAACGGTTGCTCCAAAATTTTCCTTCTTAGTTAATATCTTATGAGGACTTAATATCACAATTTTATGCTCGATTTGACACTACATACAGGCCACCAAGGTATATATGATTAATATATTAGAACATTGCATTTAGATATTTGGATTATTTGAACATATGCAAATTGGATTATATAATTGGAAAAAGGGGATCTTCTGAAAGGGAATACGTTGGATACTTGATCTGAATAAATTTGCAGAAAGTAGGAGAAAAGAACAATCTGAATTTTCTGTGGATGAGAATGGATTCATGAGTAGTATTAAACTGATCTTCTTTCGGTGGGAATAGGACCTTCTTTAGAAGCAAATATAAAGAGAAGGCAGCGTGATTAATATTTGGCATTTTATATTCCTTTTTGTTTAACCAAAAAATAGAATTTCGGTCAAAGCGATAATTTAAAAGAACTCGGGTTGCTGATAATCAAAGAATGAATAAAGAAGAATGATTTTGCCAATAATGAGATATTCAGAAAAACAAAGTAAACAAGTGTATTCCTTACAATGGATCCATTCTCTCCCTTTTATATCTATTTTGGAGATACGTGTTTTGCCTTTTTCATAATAAGGTCATTATAGACAATTAAAGACATTAAATGCTACGTTACATAATCATTGTATTTAATACAGATTCCCTAACGTTTTTAGTATTTAAACCTTATTAAATATTGTATTTGTACTCCCTTGTATTGTCAGGTTCATTCTCCTTAAGTCTTGGACTTAAATAGGTATGGGTGCTGAGTCTTTTGAATAGCCGCTCGTGCTTCTTTCTATGTCTCTGCTCGTATCTGTTGCAACTCGTGCCTCTTTGCCAATCATAACTCTTTGATCAATCTACGTGTCATGACACGCCATTTTATATCACTTTAATACGTAAACTCAATTTTTCCTAATACAGATAGTCCCCCCACTTGCCCTTTATTCATCGATTGAATATTTGGGAAGTGGAATTTTATTAAAGCAGGAATTTTTGTCACCATTAATGCTATGATAGAATCGACGCTTCAATTGTCACTTCCATTTAATGTTCTTCACATGTGTCACCTTTTCATTGGTTATGCAATTTTGCAATATTTGTTAAGGTTTTTTCACAGCTTCACTATTCACGAAGCATCAGTTATCATTATGACCCTTCCATCATTGCACCTTTTTGTTTTGACGGTTGCTTCTCAGTATAAATATAACTTTCTTCTTTATCGTTACCACATAATGTTTTCTAAGCATTCAATTTCTTAAATCTTTGTTTGCTTCTTCTTTGTATTATCATGTCTTCATCAAACCCTAACCCTAGAAGGGTCCCCATAGTCGATAACTTCCATAACGCCCCCTGTAGGAGCAGAAGAGGAGATAGACTCCGTAATTTAGGATCTTCATATGCACGTGGTTATTCTATTCCTTCATCTAGTTCTGGCCCCTCTTCTACAACTAGAGGTTCTCTCTCACAAAAATCTTCTTCTGGGGTTGTGAGCACGTGATTTTTACCCTAAGCAAATTATTCCAAAAGTTTCAAATAAAATGATTTTACAATTTTAGGAATTTTGTTGCATTCTTTGTGTTAATTGGTCGCATAATAACTCATATTAAAAA
>MU766232.1:20857-40514 GCA_026770625.1 Nicotiana glauca | reverse complement strand
ATTGGGCGAGGAAGCTAGATGATGCACTCTGGGCTTACAAAACTGCTTTCAAAACACCAATTGGTATGTCACCATACAAGTTGGTGTTTGGGAAGGCCTGCCACTTGCTAGTGGAACTCGAACATAAAGCGTGGTGGGCGTTGAAACAGCTGAACTTGGATACGGAAGCTGCGGGCACAACAAGAATCACTGAATTGCATGAGCTCGAGGAGTTCATATATCTTGATTTCGAGAGCACAAAGTTGTACAAGGAGAGAATGAAGAGGCTGCACGACCAGAACATTGTTGAGAGGAATTTCAAACCCGGAGACATGGTATTGCTCTACAACTCAAGACTACGTCTGTTTCCAAGTAAGCTCAAGTCACGATGGTCTGGACCATTTCGAGTAGTTGAAGTTTGTCCTTCAGGGGCTGTTGATATTGCCATACAGGATTACTCTCGTACATTTAGAGTCAATGGTCAAAGATTGAAGCCATATGTGGGCATGAGCGAGCAAAAGAAAGTGTCTGAGCTGCACCTGACTGAACCACAAAGGTCGAGCAAGCCTTAAATGCGCTCATCCTGCGTCGTGCCGCGACGTTAAATCAGGCGCTGTGTGGGAGGCAATCCACGAAATTGTTGTAAGTGTAATGCAGAACTTAATAAAAAAAAAGAATCAGTATACTGCCCAGACCGCAGTTCCACCGTAACCGCGGTCAAACCGCGGTCAAACACTCCCTCTGAAGGTCGATCACCGCATTTCCATCGTAAACGCGGTCAAACCACGGTGGGAAACCTTCTCTGACAGGGTCTACAACGGTTCCACCGTAACCGCGGTAGAACCGCGGCAGACCAGACGAGCCCAGGTACGAAATTTTTTTATTTTTTTCATTTTTTGCTTCCCCCCTTTTTCTTTTAATTAAACTAAACCCTACCTCCACCTCTTCTCTTTCTCTCTCAAACGCCCCTCCCCCCCAAACCCAAAAACAAAATCCTCTTCTCCTTCTCTCTCAAATCACTCCCCTCCCTCAAAACCTCCATTATCATCTTCTCCAACTCCCCATCTACACTAACAACCCTTTCCACCCTTCATCAAAGTAAGTTTTTCTTATTCTCTTTTCTAATTCTTCTTCTAATTTAGGGTAAGATAGTCTAAACGAGTTTAACTTAAACCCTAGGTAATGTAGTGTTAAATTTTTTATTTTATTTATTTTCTTTTCTGCTTTTTGTCTTTGTATTTGCTTTGTGTGGACTTTCTTGATGTTTAAATGGGTGGGGCTTCACGGTGCTTCAATTGTGGGGGATGTTTGGTATGTTTGGAGGCCTAGGCATAATTTTTATGGTGAAGGTTGGTGGAGGGGCCTATTTGGCCGAAAAATTTAGGGTATGTGATGAGATTTTGGAGCACTTTGTGCCCCCATTAGTTTGTGGTGGTGTTGTGTTTGGCGTGAACCACTTGAGGGCGATTGTGTGGGGTGTTGTATGCCAAAATTATGGGATAATCCTGTTGTGAGGGCTGTTGTGGAGGTTGTTAACTTTAAACACCCTGCTAGTTAGGTGTTTGGCATAGTGTGAAAGCGAGAAATAAATGGGGGAGACTGTTTGGTGCCATCGGGTGGCGAAGTTTGACTACCCATCCGACTATCAATAGTTAGGATGAATTTGATGGTGCTCCTGAATTCTTTGCAGGTAATATGGCTCATAAAAAACGAATGAGCTCAGCAGGCACTTCCCAAGTGCCACAATATGATGCCACCAAGTTCGGGTCACCAGAGGCAGAGGACCAATTTCATGCCAAGACCACCAAAAGCTTTATCCCTGAGATTCCTATTGACCGGCTCCAAGACCACCAAAAGCTTTATCCCTGAGATTCCTATTGACCGGGCAGCCCTCCGTGCAGAAAAACAAGAGATGTACGAGGAAATCTGGCGGAGGGAGATGGAGTTCTTATTTGATGAACCTGAGATGGTGAACGTGATGATAGTAAGGGAGTTATATGCGAACTGCCCAGAACATAATTTGCGAGATGTGATTGTGCCAGGCAGGGTGGTAAATGCCTCAATTGCAATGATTCGCCAGGTTTTGAGGCAGCCCCAGTTCATTGGTGCCATTGACTATTACCACGGTGCACAAGGGGTCACTTGGGAAACTATGAATGATGTACTCTGCACAGGGGGTCAACCAATATGGCTATAGGACAATATTACCCTTCATTCCAAGTCATTTACACATTTGGCTAAGTGTTGGTTCACCTTCATCTGCAGCCGGTTCTTGCCCACAGGTAACACGACGGATGTGAACTACTTGAGGGCTCTATTGACGTGGTGCTTCGTCACCAAGAAAGATTTTGATGCAGCGAGAATTATTGGAGATGAATTGGTCCTTCGGTCGCCGCTGCTATCCAAGGGGTTCTACTTACCCTCACTGGTGACGAGGTTGTGTTTGCTGAAAAATGTCCCCACCAGTCGTACAGATGGAGCCTTTCCCGTTAAAGCACCATTCAGAGCTTCGGGCATCAGAGTGGGCCGAGATGTACCCGCCACCATTCAGATCGATGATGAGGATGACGCCCCAGCACCATCAAGGAGATCTTATGCCGGAGCCGGACCCTCTCAGCGGCCCCATACTGGGGCAGGATTCTCTAAATCACAGTCCGCCCGGCCTTTGTTGCGGTTTATGGAGGAAAAGGTAGCACATCTTCGCACCTCAGTAGATGGCCTGCATGTGCGTATGGATGGCATGTCTCAGCGGGAGGCCAGGTCTGAGATCCGGATGATGGCGTGGTTCCGTGATTTGGGGAGAACCTATCATGTGGACCCTAGCACCGTCTCCGACTCTGATTGATGCTCAGGGAAGTCTTCTTACCCTTCTGTTCTTTATTTCTGATATGACATGGGGACATGCCATAGTTTTTTTGTGTGGGGTGGGAGACTTGCTTTTGTAGTGTACATAAACATGGAGCATGTTGTAGTGTTGTATATGTGTTGTTGTATATAACTGATTGTGCTCACTTTAGAAGTAACTGACTTGGGTCAACGACGGACACTTGTCGACGGGTCTCTTGAGGGTCAAAGTCAGATTTTAAAAAAAAAAACCGAAAAAAATTTGTAGGGGACTCTTCCTAAGGACGGACCACTTGGACAGTACTCTTGAGGGAAGTAGTCCATTTAGATTTTGAATTTTATTTTTTTTTATTTTTAGGTAGTGTAGTAATTCTTCCTTGGTTTTTCTTTTGACCACGGTTCTTTTCCAAGGGCTTTTCTTGAACCGGTTTAGGTAGATTTTCTTTTTATAGTAGGACCCTTAGGACTCTCTTGGATCAAGACGGGTGAGGTCAAGAATGCAACCTTTAATGTTCACACCTACAAATAACTAAAATGAACTTGAGGGTGCGACGTCTAGGCTCGTTTGTAGACTCATATTTGATGCCTTAATTGTGCACATCCTGTCTTGCTTGAACGCTCATGTGAGTGTGTTGACAAACTGATTCGGGATGAGTTACATGCCGAGTGTGTGTGAGATAATAGTTGTATTCTATGCTTGCATGAGATACCTAGAACTTGCCCTGTGTGTTTGCAAAGCGAAATAGAAGTTGTTTGGTTTTAGAGATGATTGAGGCATTTCTTTGTTTAGCCTGTATGATTGTGAATCCACCAGTGCATATTACCATAGTTAACCCCTTTGAGCCTGAAGCCTATTCATTGATAACCTTATAATAACCTACATCCCCGTGTTTGAATAGTTTGACTGTTTGAACCCGTACCTCCTAGAAGCACTTGAATTATTAAAGAGCATGTAAAAGTCAAAGTGTGAGGTGGTAGTGGAGTAGAAAAAGGGAATCAAAAAAAATTACTTGAATGGTGCAATGGCTATTAAAAAAAAAAGAAAAAGAAAGAGGCTAGTTGCACCTAAAGAAAAGTGGGGGTCACCTTTGAAACAAAGGTGGAGGAATGATTAGGCTGAATATGAAAATTGGAATAAAAGGAAGTTTGTATTAAAAGTGCTTAGGGAGGTTAGTCACTACATCCAAATATATCCTACCCATCCCTTAGCCTACATTACAACCAGATAAAGACCTCTTGATCTTGGACTGAACAACTCGATTAGTAAAGTATTACACTAGGGGCAAGCTTATGGTGTATCTGTGTGGCATGTGAATATTCTTTGCTGAGAGTGAGTGAATTTTGTCTATCTATGGTTCCTTATTGCTTGAATTTTATGTGTGTGGAACTTCTCTCAGAATTGTGATGTGAGGGCATGTGACTCAGGAAGAAAAAGTGAGTTTTCACCTCTATTTAGAGTAACTAGAGTAAGCACGAGTGTGTCATGGTGTAGAGTCTACATCTGAGGTATGACTGTGGCACTGCTAAGGTTGTTCTTGCATAATGGCGGGTGTGACATAACTTAGGGTAATGCATCTAACGGTTAGGCCTAGAAGTGTGGTTTAACTTGCTCGTGGACGAGCAAAAGTTTAAGTGTGGGGTGTTCATAATAGGTGAATTTAACTATAATTAGGCCCTAAAGAACCACCTTCTTGTATGGTTTTGATGGTAAAAGTGATAACAAAATGCTCTGATTAGCGCTTTTCATGCTTTGCAGGTTATATATGACAAGAGAAGGCTAGGGAGTACTTTTGGGATCAAATATGGAGAAAAAGAGGCCAAACATAAAATATCTGCCAAGTGAACCACGCGAAGGCAGCTCAAGCCAAGCCTAGAGATGAACTACCGCGGTTCCACCGTAATCGCGGAAGAACCGTGGTAGAGGACTATCGCGGATAAGTTGAAATTCAGAGAAGGTGTTTGGCCGCGGTTCTACCGTAACCGCGGCAGAACCGCGGCAGAGGCGGAAAAGTTCAGGGACTTAAGTGCAAAACACGGAATTTTTAGCCCAAAACCCTATGTTAAACACTAGACTTTGCCGAAAGGAGGCATGTATTGTTTTAGAGAGTACTTTGGCAAGAAACACTAGTGTGAGAGATCACCCAAAACATCATATCTTCTTCTTCGTTAATTTTTCTTGCAATTATGATTATGAATATTGTTCTAGTTTATTTACCCATAGTTATGAGTAGCTAAATCTTTTGTCTAGGGTTTTGATGGAACCTATTGAGGGATGAACTTCTTGTTTATGTGAATACAGTTTGCTAGTTTAATTTCTATTTGTTCAACTACGTGTTTGTTGTAGTTAATTGACAGGATCTTCAATTAGCTGTGCCTATTTAGTGTGTATAACTCGGGAGAGAGTGCATATTTAGGTGAATGTTGAACAACACCACTCCCAAAGTATAAGAGGGATCTATAACTATGGGATTAAAGGCGGGATTAGGGATAACAAAGCCTTGGGTGCAATCTTAAGTAAACTGTGATAAACAAAGCTGCTAGTTTATCTCGGGAGAGTGCATTTAGTAAATTACTGTGATTACTCGGGAGAGATTTACGGTAAGAAGAGCATTCATGATTGATAGATTGTGTTGGTGAATTTGTATGAAACATAAACAGAAGGAATTCCATCAATAGGGGAAATCATTACCTTAGCGTTTTCTCATTATTGTTTACAACTTAGCATATTTAGTTTACAGCTATTATTTACTGTTAATCTTAGTTATTAAAAACAACATCAACTGTGATTCTCAACGTTTGGAAAATTGATTCTAAAGAGTTTAGTAGGTCTAAAGATAGTGATTGATAGGTTAATTCTCTGTGGATTCGACTCTGGACATAATACTCAGGTCATATTTGCAACGTCCGCATTGTCCTTTTTATAAGGCATAGTTGGGCGTGACTATCTAGTTTTGTTGAAGTCAGGTGCCCGTCTGAAGAACAGGGAAAACAACACGGATGTTAAGGATAAAAAACAGTTCAGGATCAAGCAGTCAGGCGTCCACCTGGAGAACAAGGAAAAACCGTTAAAGTATCAGTAGTCAAGCGTCCACCTGAAGAACAAGGAAAAGCAGTTGAAGATTCAACAATCAGGCGTCCACCTGGAGAAAAGGGAAAAACATGTTTAAAGTATCAGCAGTCAGGCGTCCACCTAGAGAACAAGGAAAAGAAGTCAAAGTATCAGAAATTAGGCGTCCACCTGGAGAATAAGGAAAAGCAGTTAAAGATTTGGCAATCAGGAGCCCACCTAGAGAACAAGGGGACGCAACTCACGTTTTGGAAGTCAGATGCCCATTTGAAGAACAGGGAAGGACAATACCAATTTCAGAAAATAGAAAGAAATTCAAATACTGGCAGTCAGGCACCCACCTGGAGAGCAAGGGAATACAATTCAAGTCAAGCAGTCAAGCAATCAGGCACCCACATAGAGGAACAAGGGAAAATAAGTTAAAGAATAGTTGTTTCAAGAAGAAAATGATTTAAGTTCTGGAAATCAGGCGTCCACCTGGAGAACAAGGAAAAACAGCTAAAGATGCAGCGATCAGGCGCCCACCTGGAGAGCAAGGGAATATAGTTCAAGTTTCGGCAATCAGGCGCCCACTTGGAGAACGAAGGGAAGAAGTACAATTCAAGTTTCAATAATCACGAGCCTGCCTGGAGAACGAAGGGAAGGAGTACAGTTCAAGTTTCAAGTAATCAGGAGCCCGCCTGGAGAACAAAGGGAAAAAGCAATTCAAGTTCAAGCAGTCAGGAGCCCGCCTGGAGAACAGAAGAAGGCAACAATGATCAAAGGAAGACATTTAAAGGATCAGCAATCAGGTACCCGCCTGAAGAAAGGGGAAAACATCTCAAAAATGCAATACAAGTCAGCAGCAAAGGAACTGCTATAGAAAAAATACAAGTCAATAAGGCAACAACAGTCGCAAGATCAAGTTTGAAAATAAATCTTTGTAAAGCATAGATTATAGCTTAGTCTAGCTTTTTCATTTTTGTCATGGTGTAATAAGGAGGTCAGTAAGCAGTATCAGTAGCAACAACAACAGTGAAATCACAGCTTCATGGTAGTCCCAGCTACCGAAACTTCCCGAACTACATTGACTTGATTCCTTTATAACCAAGGATATGTAGGAAACCTTTCAAGCAGAGGTTCGGTCAAATCTTTCAAAAAATGCTTCCCACGGAGTATTCAAACGGAAAAAAATTGCTCGTATCCGCTCACTTTATCTTTGCACGAAAACTCTTCATGTTTCCGAGCAAAGAGGGGAAGCTGTGAGCACGTGATTTTTGCCTCACATGAATTACTCCAAAAGAATTCCCAAAAGTAGGTCTAGGAATTACTGTGCGATTTTCCTGATTGTTAGCATATTTTTGTGTGCATATTTAATTTTATTAATGCATCGAAAAATACAAAAATATAGCATCTGCATTTAGGATTTGATTTTTACATTGTTAGATTAAATAAGTAATTTGTTGTTTTACAAAAATAAAAATCCACAAAAAATAATGTATTTTTGTATTTTTAGTGTTTAATATCAAAATTTGTGATTTTCTTTTAATTTGGTATTGAATTGTGTGTAATAATTATTATTTAGGGTTAATTAGTATTTTAAGTTAATTTAGGTTTTTATAATTTAATTTAGGATTGCAGTTTTAATTTTTGAAAAAAATAAGAGGAAGAAAAGAAAAAGAATTAATACCCAAGCCCAAACCAATTTTACCCAATCCAACCCAAAAACCCATCTAGACCCGTCTTCAAACCGGACCATCTCCACACCCACCAAACGACGTCGTTTGGACATATTTTAATCTGAGCCGTTGAATTAACTTGATTGAACGATCCCTGAGCTTTACCCGATACCCAACCCGACTCGTTTTCCCTAATACCCGAGCTGCCCCAGCAATTCAACGACCCCGTTTCATTTAATGACTTAATCATAGCCGTTGGATTCCAATCATCCAACGGCCCTAATTAAGCCATTAATTTTGATATACCAAAACCCAAACCCTACCCCCAAACCAAACCTTCCCCCCCTCACTCGTCTCTCACCATCTCCAGAGACCCCCCTGTAATGCCACCGCCAGCCGCCGCCGGAAATTACCCCATGGCGGCTGCAAGTCTCCAATCACCGTAAAAATACACCCCAAACTCCCTCCACCCTCCTCTTTCCAAATCCGTGCTTCACTTACTTCGAATCTGCCTAGAACTCTTAGAATATCAATTTGAAGGGATGAACCCTAGCACCGCCCTAAGATTCTCCGGTGGCGGCGCATCTTCCAAACCTCCCCAAAGTAACACCAAATTACCACCAAGCCTCCCTCATCCCAAATCCCATGTCTGCTTCCCTCGAATCTCGTTAGAATGTCTCGAATCTTAAATCTAAAAGTTCGAGCCCTAGAAGCCAAATTCAAACCAGTTCATTCAAGGTTAATGCTCCAATATCTCATGAGTTTTAGGGCCGATTTTATCACGAATGACTAGGTCAATAGCTGGTTTGAACCCTAAAGTGAAAGGGTATGTATAAACAAAAGAAAACCCCATCAAGTAAGAAGTGATTCTCTGATTTGGGTTAGGAATAATAATAGGAAAGTCATCACTCCAATGGAAATCTTTACGAACTACAAGACCCAAAATTTCTGTAATTTGAGCATCAACACGATCTAAAGTAGAAATCTGATTCCTAAGAGATTCCCTGTCATGATAAAAAGACAATTCCGTAGAGACTATCTCTTCTACTAAAGGCTCACGTAATGGTTCAGAAGGTTCTTTACCCCTAGAGGAAGATTTTTGATGAAGGGAACCTTTGGATCTAGAAGAAGGACCAGAACTAGGAGATAAAATAGAAGAGCCTCGTGCAGATCCCGAACTACGATGCCTACCTCACCTTTTGCCCCTACTAGGAGCACTAGGAAAGGTATCAACAATGGAAGCCCTTCTAGGGTTAGGGTTCGATGAAGACATAATGAAAGAGGATGATACGAGGAAGAAACAAATAGAGATTTGAGAAATAAAGTGTTCAGTAAAACTTTATGAGGTAAAAACAAGGAAGGAAGTTATATTTATACCGATGAACAATCGTCAAAGGGAAAAGTGTAATGATGGAAGGACCATAATAATGATAACTGACACTTCGTGAACAGGGAAGCCGAAAAGAAAGCCTAAAAAGGTGATGCAAAACTGTAGAACCAATATGAAGGTGACACGTGTGGAACACATTAAATGGAAGTGACAATTGAAGCGTCAATTTCGTCACAGCATTAATGGTGACAAAAATTCCCGTTCTAATATAATCCACTTTTCAAATATTCAATTGATGAATAAATGGCAAGTGTGGGACTATCTGTATTGGGAGAATTGAGTTTACATATTAAAGTAATATGGAGATGACGTGTCATGACACGTAGACTGGTCAAATGGTCAAAGAATTACAACTAGTCAAGAGGCACGAGTAGCAATAGATGCGAGCAAAGGCAAAGGAAGAGGCACGGGTGGTCATTCAAAAGATTCAACGCCCGTACCTATTCAAGACATTTAAATTCAAGAATCAAGAAGAATCAAGGGAATGAAACTGACAACACATGAGAGTCCAAATACAGTATTTGATAAGCCTTAGATGATAAAAACGTTAGAGAATTTGTCTTAAATATAATGATTATGTAACATAGCATTCAATGTCATTAATTGCCCATAATGGCCTTATTATGACAAAGGCAAGACATATATCTCAAAAATAGCTATAAAAAGGAAGATGGCTCAACAATTGTAAGGACACAAAAAACACTATCTGAATATACTTTGACTTACTTATTTTTTCTTAATTATATTCTTGCTATCCAAATTGTTTCTCTTATTCATTCTTGCGATTATCAGTAACCCGAGTTATTCTAAATTATTGCTTTAGTCAAAATTTCATTTTTTTGGTTAAACACACGTGGCTATTTAACTCAGCTTAAAACCCTCTTAAACTATCAGTTGCCTGCTTAAACTATCTAGTGTCCCCAAAACCTTCTTGAAATATATTCTCCTATATACTAAAACTCCATGTTGGACTTTTAAAGGTACGTTTGTCTAACTATATTAACTTATAGTTTGTACAAAATTTTTTATATAGTTTACTCATGATGTATTACTCTCGAATGATTGATTAATTCTAGGAGTTTTGACCAAAATAATATCTAATGTACTGTGTTAGTTTTAGGTTTAATTGTGATTGTGCTTTATGCTAGACTCCAATTGATAAATTCTTATTTATATTCGCTTTGTAGCACAATAAAAATATAAATAAAGGCATATCATGTTGCATTTCTTAAAAATCGTCTTATATTACATAAAAAGGATTGTACAAAATAAAATTTCGCAAATAAAAACTCAATTGACCAGCAATTACATTCTCTAATTCCAGATTACATAAAGAAGGTTCAAGAGATTCAACTTGATTTTTTACAAGGTGTTGAGTTTAATAAGAAGATTTAAATTGGTATTCTTTCAACAATATGCGTAAGACATGAAAGAAGACTAAAATAAGAAAGAGAATAAAGTATTTAGAGGAAACAAGAGGGAGAATTTTTTCCAAAGTAAACCCATATGGAGAAATGAAGAAGAAGGTGAAAAATAAAGAAGAAAGGAGAAAAAAAAAAATAAGAAAGAAAGGTGAAAAATGGGGAGAAAGATAGATATAACTGAAATAAGGAGAATATTTATTAAAAAAATAAATTTGAAAGAGAGTTAGGCTAATTAGCCATTATTTTCTCTTAGGTAGGCCATTTTGATGGTTTTTTCAGTTGTCACGCATTCCCAAGCAAATGTATACACACGTTATGTCAAGCCAGCAATGTGGGTGTTTAAATATGAAGGGCAATATAGTTCAGGGAATTTTGGGGAATGTAATAGTTTAAGGGGTTTTTTGGGTATTAACTCATATAAAAAATAACTTCTTACCAAGAACCTCATGCTTTGATGTTTGAACATTTTCACACAGCCCCCTACACACTGCTCTCTCTTGGTTGTTGCCTAAGGACCCAGAAACTTTTCATGTGGCTCCGAGCTGTATTTCTTTTGCTTTTGGATTTAAAAAAATTGTCAAACTCAAATCCAAAATTATTAGAATGACTTTGGGTTTGAAAACTAATCCAATAGTTTTGAGTTTGGTTTCGGGTTGATTATCATTTTGGACTTTTAAAAAAGATTGGATTGATGAATGTGCGAGCATATAAGATTGACAAAATTAAAAGTGATAATATTTGCAGATGGTGCAAGTAACAAATTTATATAAACTGAGTAAGGTTGCTTGAGTTGGTCCTGGCATCTCTCTACATCAACCACATAGTACAATTTAATGTTTCAGTGATTTAAATATATAGCCAATCCACAACTATATTTTATACTAATACCTCACTTTTAACTTCGTAAATTAGAATTTTTAAGAAATGTAAGTGGCTAGAGCCATGCTCATACGCTTGATTTACCGTGAATGAGATCGATAAGTACATAAATAAGACTAAACAGCTCAAACTCAAACCTGTCTAAGAAAAGATAAACTCACTACTGTTCCTTTTTATCGAAGAACAATTAAAGCAGGTTATATTTTAACTCTCTCTCTCTCCTACGCTCGCAATATATCTTTATGCAATAAAGTTAATAAGTCAATTAGCAATTAACATTCCCGTCTATGTATACAGATTGTTTGAAGTACAGCTTTGAACACTATGCCGGAAAAATGTTCTTGGGGAGCTCCATCTCAGTGGCTGGAGTTTCTTCACGAGTTTAAGCATCATGGATCATAGGCCTCCAAAGCTACTACAATTTCAAGCTCCTGGCCGCAAGTAAGCTCATCTATTTCCTATAACTCTTAACAGAATATTTCAAGTAAAATCAATCCGCGTTGCTGTGTCAGCAAGGCTCCAGCCACAGAATTTGTTCAGACCAAAAAGGCATTCAAAATTGAACACGTTGAAGATAGGTTAACGCCCAAAGGACTCTTTTATAGCAAGGTGTCTTATATACAAGCAAAACCTCTTGAACAGCGATCTTTGATCCTTTCTCAATCTGAAAGCAACTCATCCAACTCAGTTTCCTCAGAGGTGAAAGGGTCATAATCGGTACTTGTTTCATTGGACAAAGCTTCAACTTGGGATCTACTAAGTGAAACTTCACCTGGAGGGCTATCCACATCATCTTCATCCTCGGGATCAGACATTTCTGGCTCATAGTCTATATTTTCATCGTGAACTGCCTCAACTTCTTTCTTCGCATCATCACTATCTTTCTTCTTAGCTACATTGCCTTTGCCAATTTTTTTACGACCCCAGTCCATTTTTGATTCAGCCTCAGAATCCTCACATATACACGCTGATGGATTTTCATGAAACTCACCCCTCCCTGGCCTCACCTCCTTCGGCTCCCCCAGGAATCCTCTTTGAAATGTATGAACTTTAGCTGCGAATTCCTCCCATGTCATGTTATTTCTGTTTAAGAACACACGATATAGTTTCTTAGCATTTGGTCGAATGGTAGGCTTATGACCAAAATATCTCCTGTATCAAAAAGAAGATATATTAGCCAGAATCTAAATAAAATTTCCAAAACAAACTGAAATACCCGAATGGGAAGCAGCATACCTTCGTCCTGCCAAAATTTTTGCCATGTTTCCATTGTTATTGGTGACAAATACATCACTTTCATCACAAACTATGAAGTCAAGAGCAGCCATTCTAGAAGAAAATGCAGAAAATGGTTCCAACTCTTCCTTGCTGGCAATAGTGTCCTTGGAGTAGAAGTTTGGAAACAGGGCCTTTAACGGAGCCAACGTCTCTTCACCTCCATATACTTCACCAGATGCTACGTAAATATGAACATCTTTCCCATATCCAAGTGCTCTTAGCATCAAGCCAACTTCTTCAGGAGTAAGAGGGCATCTTCCTTGCCTCCTCGCCCTATCCGGATTGCTGTTCTGCACATGTATCAAAAAAGAGTTTACACACACTTCAGTCCTTTTGAGTATTTTATCATATTGTGTGGAAGAAGGGGAAACTGCCTCCATTAACCTACACTCTCTACCCTCCCGGGGGAGGGGTAAGGTTTGCGTATACTCTACCCTCCCCAGACCCCACTAGTGGGATTTTACTGGATTGTGTTGTTGTTGTAACCTAAAAGCGTACTCATAAAAGCACCTTATCAAAAAAAAAAATCCTCATAAAAGCATCTCTCTCTCTCTCTCTCTCTGTATTCACATTTCTTTACTGCTTCTCTGAAGCTAATATATATGTATGTACACACATATATAAGACAGCGAGAGAGAGTGTGTGTTATATCTAGGACTCACAAGGATGACAGCACATCCAGTTTATCTCCCAGATTATCTAGTGTTACTTTTATTCTCTTTTTGATAGATCATTCACCTCGTCTTATCAAAATTAAAAATCTGAATAAATACAGAATAGTTCAATGCATAAGTGGAACAAACAATCAAATCTTTAAAGTACATAGCCATGGTGATTCAATACGAGGAAATGACCAAAAAACTGATACTCTTGGGGTCTCACATGTAAAGTTTTCCACCTCCGCCGTATCTTTCCCAGTTCTGTCCTCTCCTTATCCCCTCCACCATAGTAGCATCCCGAGAACGCAAGCATATCAGGTTCAAACCTGTTAACAATACACTATAAGAAAACTTTTCCTTCTATAAAATTCCCAAACTGTATCAAATCATTTCCTCCCATCATCTAAAATTTATTGTATCAGCAGAAAAAGAGAATACATCAGGCAGACAATAAGCTTTTCATAAAAAATAATGTAGAGCTTGTTATCATGGTAATTCTTAGCCAGTCATCTCATACGTGATGGACAAATTGTTCAAGAGCCAAATTCTTCCTACTAAATCATCATAAGTTAAAAACCAAATATAACATTTCCTTTCAGCCTAGGAGCATCCGTGAACATTGAATGTTATTAGGCAAACTCTTTAGCTTACTGAAGGGGTAATAGCTACAAATAGGATAGCACTATGAGAAACACATTAAATACAACACACTATGAGAAATGCTCAGGACATTATATTGATTCTGCACTTGAAGGACATTACTAGTGGTAGCCATAAGGAAATGGAGGATGACAATAGGAAAAGACAGACAGAAATACGAAACAGAAAATCATAAAATTGAGACGGATCATATGACTAACCTTAGGTGAAGGGCAATATAATGCTTGCTACTCCGCCTCATTCGCTGGACCAATTTCTCACCCATTTCGAGTATAGGGTCAGAAAACTTCAGGGCATGATAATTGACTCTGCATCTAAGCTTTTGCAGATCTGTATCCAGCTTATTTGCAAGTCGATAGTCAAACTTGCTGATCTGCACAGCCTGTCACAAGAAGCAGACTGCTTATACAGGTCTAAGATATCAACAATAAACAACACTAATAGACAGCAAACAGAAAGGAACAACCCCCTTTCCCCTGCAAGCAATGGTAAGCTAGATAATTTCTGATTTTTGAAATTGAGGACTGTTTTTCCTATTGACTGTACAGGCAATTGTAATTCTTTTGGGTTAAGACCCTTAAATAAACGTATTAGAGTTATTGAAGCCTTGGGGCCTAGTTCTCTTGAAAAACAATTTTCAACCAAGATTGATAAATTTGACTCAATAAAGCAAAAATAAATTCCTCGATCTCCCACCAAAAAGAGTTATAACAAAATTTGGATATTTGAAAGATGTTTTCTGATGGAAAGCTTTCCTCATGCATCCAGCGGGTAATAACCCCTCTTAGCATCCTAACCAGTAACCAGCTGTACAAAGTATTGAACTTGGGCATAACATAACATAGCAATCCTTCTCTTAAGTTTTGAGCATCAATTGAGTTTACTACTCATAAACAAGCTAATTCATGATTCATCAAAAACTTCTAAAAATTTTGCTTTCATCTGAATCAGCGATCACTTTCCAAAGTATCGATAAAAACTTAAACATTGTAATAGGTTTCAGGAAGTACACAAGTATCTAGTGCCTCAACCCCTTAGTCCAGTAGTTTTAGAAGTTCAGCTACATCAACGGAAAAGGATGCGCAAATTTTCAAAATCTTAAAGGTTTCATAGCCAGACTGCTGAGATTGAATGTAAAAACTCCAAAATAGCCAGACTGCTAAGATTGAATGTAAATACTCCAAAAAAGTAACAAGCAGTGACCCAAAGTACAATAAAGAATTACAAACGTGTGCTTCTTAGATATGTTTTTATTCATCCACAAATTACAAAGAAATATAAGTGATGTGAAAACTCACATGTTTTTTCATGAGTACAGGCAATACACGATTTATATAGCATCTCTCATTGCACTTTCTAGGAACACGCATTCTATAAGGCGTCCATATCTGCCCTCTTCTAAGCGGAAGGTCTTTTAAAATTGAAACATCTGTTGTTAGATGTTTTATAAACCGATCAACATCAAATATGTCAGAGAAATCACTGCAAGAGAAAAGTAGAGCATTTCACTTTCACAGTAATATGCAGGATCATTAGCATATTAAATGTACATATACAGTAAGTTCAGAGATGGTTAGAGAAACCAAAATGCAAGTAATACTGAATGATTCTTCTAATACTCACCTAGAATCTTTCCAGAAAGACGTCTTGTCCAACTTTGGAACAACAAGAGTAGCATTTAAAATGCGAGCAGCAACAACGGCATCAGTTATCTGCCATAAAGATGGTTAGCTATTGAAGGTTCCACACTTTTCACATTTTTGTAGTTTGGTTCCAGCAGAAAGCTAAAGTACACAGGTGGTAATAGAAAGGGGTGCTAATTCAAAGGGCCATACATTAGAAAAGGCATAGATGTTTGTCGTTGTTCAAGGATTTATCAGAATCATGTTACATAGAGGAGCCGATTGCTCAATTTATTAGTATCTCGAACCATAGACTCATCAGGCACGAATACAGATAAATCTTGTAGGGAGTATTTGACAGCCTGTAGTTAGCATGAACTGGTAATTCATAAGTGTGTCTTCTGTAGCCAATATAACATAAAAGTGCAAATACCTATAGCTCACTTATCAAATTCCAAAGCATGATTGTGCACACATACTTGCTATCACTGAATATGAAATTTGTATGGGAAATTCATGACCATCACTTCTCTGTCACATCAAATTAGGCGCATCTTGAGGTGTAAAGAATCAGTGATCAATCAATCAATAATAAACTATGCTTCAATCCAGTATTAGTTGCGGTCAGTTTTATAAATCAAGGATATCTTGCAAAAACTGAATATTACAACAATAATGATATGAAAGAAAGTTAAGAACTGCATGCATAATTCAGCAACACTTGAGCAATCATTAGATAATGTGTCCCATCAGCTGCATAAAGCTTCTCGACCTACTGGTATAGAGCACCTCATAATACATGGGCATTGTTACTGTGTTGCATGTGCTTAAAACAATACCAACAACTAAGCCACAGTACTTAATTAGTTTGGTTGGCTACATAAATCTTCTATACCTCCAGCTTCATTTGGGCCTCTTTATTCCAATACTCAGTAATTTGTTCTTTCAAGACAATTAGGGATGCTTCGACCCAGGTTCCAATGTAGCGGGTATCTAGAAAAGCACATCCAAGGTATTCATTATGATGATATCCATTATAAATTGATTAGTTTCACAATCGCGAACATAACGAAATCTTATTCCTTTATTCAAACTTGCATGTACATTAACTATGTAAAGGACAAAGACGAGGTCATTTGAACTGCAATATGAAACATGACAACCACTGTAACAATTATCTTAATCATACTAGTGCAAGAACAAAAAAAGAGTTCCTTGATCAAAATCCCGTTCCTTGTTAGTCAACAAAATAAAGCAGAAATCAGACTCAATCCAAAAAGCCAGTCCAGATCATTTTCTTACCCCAGTTCTTTGTTGGTTAAGACCTCCACTAGTCACAATCAACAAGTATCGATTTGGACGTGTGATGGTTTGGGCTTCTGCAATTTGAAAGAGTACAAATACTTAATGAGATTTCAAATACCAAATTTAGCTTCATATAATAATTCCTTTAGATTTAAGTTATATAAACAAACAGAGTAATGAATTTTTTACATCATGTATTATATAACCTATTATAACAGGGTACTCACCTTTATTCTTAAGTTATCAATATGCC
Organism: Nicotiana glauca; assembly: GCA_026770625.1. Classification (NCBI taxonomy): domain Eukaryota; kingdom Viridiplantae; phylum Streptophyta; class Magnoliopsida; order Solanales; family Solanaceae; genus Nicotiana; species Nicotiana glauca. Next base: position 23,496 of record MU766232.1, on the reverse strand, counting down.
ATTAAATTGAGTAACCTGCAATTACTTTTTAAATGACATGATTGTTCAAATATTTTTTACACTGTAAGTGCATAAAATTTAAATTCATTCCTTCATTACATACTATAACAAGCTGATTACTTTCTTCCAAAAAATGAAAGCTATAAACAAACTAAATTTACGTACTTGCAAATTTGCTGCTGGCATTACTGCATCCATAGAAGAACTTGGAATTTCTCGAACTCCAGAGATCACGATTATTAACTCCTCCACTGATCTAGATCTCAACGACCAATAAACAACATTTAGAAACCTTAGATCCAATCAAATAAAAACTTTACAAATAAACACAATAAAATTCAGATTTAATCCTAACCTCAACACGAAATGGAGAAACTCCAATCTCATTACCACTACCTTTGCCTCCCTACAAATAAAAAACATCAATTAAATTAATACTGGCTGTACTTTATCGTTTATGAATCAATCATATCAATCACTTAACTAAGCCTCAATCCAAAACTAGTAGGAATTAGCTACATAATTTGAACGTTATAAAATTAATATGCAGCTATTAATTAGGTAAATAAATAGTATTTGATCGTGAGCATGATTTGATAATGTACCAAGGAAAGATCATCATGACGACGGGGGCGGCGGAGGTGATTATCATCATTAGGAGACGGCGCGAGGATTAAGATGAAGAGGAATATGACGAGGAGAAAGGTGGAAGCAGCGTAAATGATGGGGATTATAAACCGCCGCGCACGGCTGTGATGCTGGTGGCGCCGCCGTGGGATCGCCATACGGCGGCGGTTGTGATAGGAAGCTTTGAGGTGACTCCTCTTCCTGCAATCGCCCCGTTAGCGGAGCAAGAGGAGAGGGTTTAGGGGTAGGCTGGTGGTAGGGGTATTATAGGGAATACAGATTTGTTATTCTTTCTTCTTTGAGGAGAGAGGATTTTTCTGTTGGGGTTTTAGCCTATAACGATTAACGACAAGGATTGCATTGTAGGAAACACTGCTATTGTCTGTTCTTTAGCTTTTGGACTGATGAATTATTTATATAACACAGTTTATAGACAATTGAAAATGGCAAAATATAGCAAAAGAAACAGGAAAAAGCTAAAAGAAAATGAAAAAGAGAGGATTGTGTTTCTGATTTAGATCTTTGAATTGTTCGTTACTTGAGAAGGGGGTTGAAATAATACTTCGGCTATTGAGATGTACAATCTTGTTCCTTTGACCAAAAAAATAACACAGCTTAACTTTCCATTCTAAAAACAAAAAAAATTGTGGAAAAAATTCAACTGAAAAAATGCACAAATTATCTAAGTCATACAAGCAAAAAATCTATTCATTGGTCAGAAAAGAAAAAAAAAATTAATTGCTTAGAGGTTTATTCCTCTATTGGACACTCGAATGTTTATATATCAAACCAATTCAATTTAACATGGTTGAGTGATTTAATGATGTAAACATATGCATTAATTAATCATGGTTAAGTGGTAAAAGTGCATGTGCAAACACAATAATATACTTTTATTGGTGTGGTATAAACATCGAGTGCAGATAAGTTTTTAATCCCCTTTTTACGTTGATTGTGCATGGCCTCAGTCTCATGGTTAAGAGTGGAGGAACTCGACTATTACGACAACTCTCAATTGTTTTGGGAAGTTTGATATCCAAATTCAAATTAGAGAGACCTAATAATAAAAGAGAAAAGAACTGTTGCATTTTAATTGGTAGATTGGATCTGTGATTAAATTATGAAAGCTCATCAGCTATTGTTTTCCACTTGAAGTCATTTTCTAATAAATTCAAGATCTCTTTGCATATTAAATTACAATTTGCACCTGTAAATGGTTGTTGATGCAGACTAACAGATGGAGCTGTGATGAAGTAGATGACTGTTACGCGATGCCTTCCTGATGTACGCATCAAACTTTTAGAGCTGCGGGCCAATGTCAAGAAAACAGCGTGCACGAGGGAATTGAACGAAAACTTGCTTGTATTAAAAGAGCAACAAATACAAGAGGGCTAGCTAATGTGGTGCAGAGGGAGACACCAATACAGAGATTTGAATTCATCTGGTTGGCTACCAATATTCAGTGTAGGCAAGGGAACTGTACAAGAGCACCTTAAATAGCTCCTTATTACTTACTAGCTAACGTCTAACCAGAGGCGGATGCAGAATTTAAGTTCTATGGGTTCAACTCCGAAAGTTTTTTGCCATGAACTCATTCATTGTATCTTTAATATTATGGGTTCAAACCTACTATTTGTTAGAATTTTGGTGAATATTTACACTTGGAATTATGCTCTGCATCGAAAGTTTGGAGTTCACACTACTGGAAAATAAACCTACATCCGCCTCTGCATCTAACAACAAAGGCTGTTTTCTTTTGAACCATGGTTTCACATCAGTGATTAATATGCAAACAAAAGGATTTCCCAAAACTGTATACACAAGACACAGAGATAAAGGGTGTGTTTGGTATGAAGGAAAATGTTTTCCATGGAAAATGTTTTCCTAGAAAATGTTTTCATGGAAAATGAGTGGTTTTATCACTTATTTTCTCTTGTTTGGTTGGTAATTGGAAAACATTTTCCGGAAAATATTTTCTATTGTTTGGTTAGAGAGTAGAAAATAGTTTTTTT
>MU766232.1:0-17619 GCA_026770625.1 Nicotiana glauca | reverse complement strand
AGGGGTGGGAGTGGGGCTGGGGGGGCAGTAAACTAAAAAAACAGAAATTTAAAATTTCAAAAAAAAAATAAGGTAAAAAAAATATTTTTTTTGCGGGGGAGGTGGAGGGGTAGTAGGGTGGATGGAAAAACTAAATTTTTTTTAAAAAAGTCTTATTTTTGGAGAGGGGATGGGGTGGGGTGGTGACGGTGAGAAAGGTTGAGAAGAAGTTTTGGAAAATATTTTTCCTTCTTTTGATAAGGAAAACATTTTCCTCTAATTGGAGGAAAATGAATTGATAAGGAAAATGTTTTCCAAAACATTTAAGCCAACCAAACATGGAAAAATTGAAAAACATTTTCTAGAAAATGTTTTCCTTCATACCAAACACACCCAAAGATCTAAACAGCTTTTAGACTCACAAAACAGTAGCAACAATTTGTAAAAATACTTGGTCTTGGTATATAGAGCAATATAACCAAACAATAACATATTTCATATCCACAGAAACTAAAAACCTAATCCAACTTGCCAGAGGCAACTTCTGTTGCTCAGTTGCTCTCCACTTCAAAAACATTCTTGTCAGCAGCCGCAAGTAACGTCGTGTGCTAAAAGCTTGCCTCTAAAAGAAAAGAAGCAGGTGGGCATTTTGCAACAAAGCCATATTTAGAGATGCTATACTTTCTGTGTACACCAGTAAGCTTCCCGGTTGCAGCCTTCTGATGGAAAGAAACCATCAGTCTTGAGCACTCCCTGTTATATAAAAAAGAAATCGAACCACAACACTCAGAAGGCTCTATTTGTGTATTCGATAAAAAGAATTCATTGATTCAAACGAAAGAAAAGTAGATAATGCTTACAAAAGCTGATCTCGAGCATAGTGGCTATACTTCTCACAAGTTTTACTCCACTCGTTAAGCACACCTAGAGTACATTGGGCTGTAAATATTGCTGCAGCAGCTAGCATTGAAGGTGGGAACCTAAGCATTTCATACTCAACGAGGCATAGTTCAGTCATGAAAAAAGACAGGAGCTCCACCTGATCCAAGAAATGCCAGTAGTTAGTCATGATTCAGACAACAACAACAACAACAACCCAGTATAATCCCACTTAGTGGAAAATGCCAGTAGTTAGTCATGATTCAGACAACAACAACAACAACCCCCCAGTATAATCCCACTTAGTGGGGTCTGGGGAGGGTAGTGTGTTTGCAGACCTTACCCCTACCCTGGGGTAGAGAGGCTGTTTCCAAATAGACCCCCGGCATCCTTCCCTCCAAGAACTTCCCACCTTGCTCTTGGGGAGACTCGAACTCACAACCTCCCGGTTGGAAGTGGGGGTTGCTTAGTCATGATTCAGAATGTTTTTCATTTACTTACCCAATTTTCTAGTACTACATAAGTTCATTTAATCAAATTTCTGACTAACCTTCTTATCAGACTGAGCAGCTTTAAGAAATCGCATCATAAACACATATGCTGTAGGCACTGATAGGTTGAACTGTAAGGTATTGATCATCAACTTCTCCTGCAGAAAGCACTCACGAAAAACATTAGCAACACATCATTAAGTTTTACTTGAATTGGAGCGACAGAAACATAATTTAAGGTAAAGCATTAAATTTTGATCTGTAACTTACCATCTCAAGCACCTCTTTTCTGGTGTAAGCCTTATCAGAGATCAAAATAAGATCCTCAACGACAGGAACTGAAACTTCTTCATACTTGCAGGCTAGAAGCATAGCTGTTACCCCAACAAGCTGGAGTTTTTTCCTTATCACATGTTGGACTGCTAAGAATCTATCGATAAGATTTACGGTCAAATACAAAGTCTCCTCCATCAGATCAAACTTGTAATGTACCTACATATTTGATTGGACATTAGTGAGGCCAGAAATCTTTGTGTACTTCATGGAATTCAGAGAGGCTGCGGGTCATTGTTTTTATACCTCAATCAGCCAGTCAATGAGGATAGCTCTCATCCTCTCATTTATGTCAAATTGTTGTTCCATATAATTTGGAGGGGCACAGCTAGAACTCTGAAATGAAATACAAATTCATAAAAGTGACTCCATCAAACAAAAAGCTAGAAAGTTATTCAAATTTTATCTCATTCATTGATTCTTAAAGGAGATACAAATTTTATCAATGTTCTTTTTTTTTAAAAGGGGATAATTAACAAAAACATTAGGGTAAAAGAAAAAAAAAGAACATCCTCGAGTAGAAGGTTAACTAAAGTAGGACCACGTAAGGCTTAGCATAGTTCACTCAAGAGCAAAATTTAGCCACATCTCATGATCGGCATTCATTTCACATGGTTAACTCAGTCAGTTTTTGATTTAAAGCCTAATCTTAATGCGATTTTTTTGGTAATAATCTGAGAATCAATCATCTGAATGAAAGTAAATCCGATGGAGAACCTTAGATAAAAAGTCCATATCCATAAAAATTAAATAAATCAATTAAGCTCCTACGAAAGGTGCAGCGGGTGTAAATAATTGCTGACCTCGGTCTTCTTGTAGTAAGCATGCATGTCATCAATGTACTCCACAACTGCAAGTGGGTTCTTTTTATCAGCACTGTCTATGTCCACAATTAGTGTCTCTTCTACATCCTCCATCACCATCTCAGCATCCTACATAAGAATACAGAATAAATTGCGACACCAGAGATCATCCAGACTAATGATACTGATCAAATTAATTACCATCCGATCAATTTCCTCCATCATTGCTTCTGTATGTTGCACAAACATTGGCACAGGATCATAGTCACTTGTGGCATTGTAATCTTCAACATCAATAATGATACGGTCTTCTGATTCATTTTTAGCAGCTGCTGTTTGGACTGGTGGCTTTGTTACCTGTGGAAGATAACACCGTTAACATCTCTCCACTATAATCTAACCTAAGATGACACTTATTGAAAACTGTACCTCAACCGTTGGTTGCTGCAGCTTGGTAGCCATTTGTGCAGCAAATTTCCTGAAGCAGCAAGAATCCCCCATACTATTAAAAAAGAAACCAGACCAATTGATAAAATACTTAACAATAAGAACTATCTCAACCAAGAGAATTAATAATGTCAGACCTCGTGACTGGTCGATGAATTGGAATGGGAGGATTCTTAACACCATTCGCGCTCTTGCTAAAAGAATTGGAAAGATCAAAATAGTTAATGAAATTGAGAAAAACTGACATCTCGGAACTCAAAATATTAAAGAATTTCATCAGTTCTTACTCTGTGATGCCATTTCTCTTGTGTACTTTACAAGGGTATGCTGGAGCTTCAACTATATTCCCATTTATTGTGCTTAGAGCCCTTCTATTATGCCCCATTGTCACTTTTCCTCCTCCAGCCCCTAATCCCCCTAATAACAAAACCATAGTTTTCCCATCTCATAAATTTGGATTCATAATAATCAAGCTAGGATACATACATTAAACTAATCATGATCTTAACTATACAATCAATCAATCAACTACACATCAATCGCAAACCAGATTAAATCGACTATATATGATTCCAACTATTGAAAACCATAGATTTTCTATTTCATAAAATTTGTATTGATAATAATCAAGCAAAGATACCTACATTGAACTAATCATGATTTTAACTATACAATCAATCAGTCAATCAATCAAAAACCGGATTAATTCGGCCATAATTTTACCTTGAACATTTGAAGCCATGATAACACCTTGGCAATTCTCGTCTGATCCTACCATCTTGAACCTAATTGAAGATTGAACAAACTACATTAAAACCCCTAAAAAAAAATTTAAAGGGTCAATCAAGAATCAAGTTAAGAAAAAGATCCAGATCATAAACCAAAAACACCAACCTGCAAAATCAAAGACCCTTTACACTGATCCTCAAAAAGATCCAATCTTTAGTGAAAATAGCCCTAGTGTTCCACAAAGAAAAGAGAGAGAGACTATTAACAAAACCCCATGAAATAATTCAATGGAGTGAAAAATAAATCTTGAAAAAAAGTCTCTCTCTTTCTTTCTTTCTTTCTTTACAGATTATTCTTGGGGTTATTTCTCTGAGTCATTTGAAGATATAGAATCAAAAGGGAAATTATGGGCGGCCTTCTATTTTTGTTTTGATATTTTGAAAATAACGGCTAGTAGATTTATAGCCGTAAGATGAAAGGTCGTGTATGTTCCCAGCTTGGACTTAACGGTTACCCTTGATTCCTTATTCAAAATTCTTATTAAAGGCATTTTATGATGCGCTGGCTTGGCCTTTTTTTTTGTCCTTTTAAAAAATTGTCTCTTGAGATCTCTCGAATAGTCAATGCTTGTAGATAGATTACTATACTACTGTGATTTCACTCTTCTTTACGCAAAAATAAAAATTACTATCTTTTCTCTCCTTTTAGTTTCTTCTTTACTTTTGAGGACTATGGAATGCTTTCTTTTTTATACGGGTATTGGTTATTATGAAAATTAGATTTGAAGTTGAAACCTGGCTGGTGAATGTGATTTTAACAACATAATTGTCTAAACTATCAAAATATCTTGTCAAGTATACGAAAGACCTAGAGATAAAAACATTATGTCGGAGAGAATATTTAATTACATTATTAACTTACTAGCATTTACAAAATAATGTGATTGAGTTGCTTGTGTTTATGATTAGTAAAGAAAGTAATCTAAATTTAAATTATATATGTGTACTCTATATATATGTGTTTACCCTCGAAAATGAATAACAATTGAATTTATATGTGGTTTTAAGGATATGTGGATTAATTCAATACAAGTGATTAATGACATTAGGTTAAGCAAATGAAAGAGATAATAAATGGCCAAACCAATGATAAGGGTGATTCCGAGCTCGGTTGATGGCTTGATGAAGAACCTGCCCTCGATTTCAAACTTTCACTAATGAAGAACGTAAGAATAAAAATAAGAACTTTGAACAATAAAGAGAATTGAAATAAATTGTTTTGATATGTGCGTTACAATGTCTCCCATGAATAATAAACTTTCCCCTTTATATATTAGAGGAGTTTTACCCTAAGTACAATTCTAAGAAAGGTAAAAATCTTCTGTTTCGCCAATCATTGAATTTTTGCCGATAAGGGCTGAGATTCACGCCGTGATACCCGGTAGGGCACGGACATCACAACCCTTTGTTAGTCGTGTGCAGCCGTTTGGTAATGCTCTCCGAAGTCTTAATCCTTGAACCTGACTCGGAGGACATGACCCCAATATCCCCGACGGTAGGTGTTTTGCTCGAGGCCCCATACGAGAGGCTCCTCGCTTTGACTTCGATTCACTACAGTGACGTTCCTGCTCCGTTTGACTTATCGGAAAATCGAGGTGTCCAGTAGGCCCAATTTTACCTGTATGCAGATAGTCCCCTCGTTTCTTATAGAGTAGGCTTGCCGAAACGATGGAATACGACAAATGACTCAGATTCCTTCCTTCGTACGTTACGACGAGGGAGCCGAAACATCCCATCAATAGCAACATTCTGACATCGGACACATGTCGCTCACCGGTAGGTTGCCTCCGAATGCGAAGCGTCGGCTATTTCCCTATAAAAGCTTTCTCCTTTTGTCCTTTTTCTCCTTCAAGCTTTCCACTCATCAAACCTTCACATTGTCATCCTTGTTCTTCAATTTTTCGCATCAATCTTCAGACTTCTACCCAGATTTTCTTCAACTCTTCATACCGTGTTCTTCATTTTCAAAACCCATCAAAACTTTGCGTTCATTTCTCAAATTTTCAAACACTCCCCCCCAGATGACAATGGCCAAAACATCGAAAATTGTTCCTCAATAAGTTGCCTCTTCGTCTTCTCAATCGGCCGCTAGTACTGAAGCGGTTGCCCCTGAAGTGGTCGTCCTTGAAACGGCTTCACCAGTTATGGTTGCTAACGAACCGGTCGCCGAGCCTCCCTTTAAAGCATTCATTCTCGGGGGCTGCTCGATCGCCGATAACTGTAAGGTTGGGAAACCTTCGCGCAAATAGGACTGGGGTAAAGGGGTCTCGAGGTACATATTTTCCATGACCGAGGATGTTCTTCCCATAGCCCGTAAAGACTGCAATTGGAAAGGCAAGGATGTAGTAGTCCCTGGGCCCGAGGATGCCATTACTATCTATGTGGAAGGGTACTTAAGTGTTTATACTTATCCCTTCATGATGGATCCGGCGGACTCGATCATTCTGGAGTTCTGCAAGAGGTACGAGGTGTGCCTCGGACAAATTCATCCATCGTCGTGGAGGATGGTTATCCTCCTCCACTACTTCGTGAACAAAACCTAATCTCATCGATTTACGATCAACCACCTACTTCGATTATATAGTCCCCGGATGTTTCGAGGGGGAATAATCAAGCTTACTCGCCGGGCCAGCAAAAAATTGATAAGATCGACCATCTTCGAAAGGAGATGGACGAGTTCCAAGTCACGGCCAACGGGTGGAGGAGCAAGATGGATCTGCTGGCCTCAGATAAATAAACCGCTCTCGCAAAGCTTTCTTTAGTAGAGGTTCAGCTCTGGGTGGTGCAGGAGAAAGCTTATAAACGGACTAATCTTAGTGAAGATCTCCAAGTATAGCTGAGCTCGATCGTTGCAAAACGGGATTCTCTTGGACAAGAGCTCGACGCAGTGAAGTCCCAACTGGACACGACTTCTACTGATGTCGAGGAGATGGTGGCCCAATACAAGGCCGATGTTGACGCATCCGAGGCCCGCCTGAAGACCACTGCTGAATACGTGAGGCGGCTGTCTCGAAGGGATACCCTCGAAGAGATTCATGCTCGAGGCTTCGATTTGTCTGCCAAGATCGAGGAGGACAAAAGAATTGAGGTCGAGGCCAAGATATTAGCTGAACCCAAAGGTGAAGAGGTGTCACGACCCAATTTAGGATCGTGACCGGCGCTTAGGAGCAAGTGCTCCCAAGTAGCCTCATCGGTATTTTATAGAAAATCGGACAGAGTTTCCCCTGTTTTTGGACTATCTCAAAAAATTTCCCTATCTCAAATCAACAACAAAACATCCTAATATCAGACCAAACAATTGACAAGTTATCAATTAACCAAAACAAGTCTCTGCCATTACTAATCAACTCACTAACAACCAAAAATTCTAATTTATCTTCAGCTTTGATAATAAAGAATAATACTTAAAATAAAAGAATACTCATGACACTAAAATATTGACTATGGGGAGACTCTAAGAGTTCAAAGAAAAGACCATAACAATAAATAAAATCTTCGCCCACGCGAACAAGTGCGAGGCTCACCAAGAACTATCAACATGTGCACACTAATTAACGAAATCCTCGCCCGCGTCAATTGCTATCTCTGTAAAAAAAAATAGCAGGGAATGAGTCGCTAGCTCAGTGAGTAATAACACTTAACCACAACCATTTTTATTGGGGATAAGTCAGAAACATGCCCGTATCTCAAACAGAAAATAACATTAAAATGCCCTTTCAGAAACAATAAATAATTTTCAGTATCATCATACTTTTCTTGTAGTATAATGCAAATACAATTCAGTAATAAGCTCGGTAACCACTATATAATATCAATATTCACATTTGGGAGGTTTCAATGAATGGATCATGTAATCGGTATAACTGTCGCAAGAAGTCAAATATAACTGTAGTCCCTACTCAAGGGAAATCGGTAACGGTATCCTAGTTCTACCTTCCCACTAGCGAGGGCTATAACTGTACTCTGTAATTGGTAAATACAAGGTGCACCAGGTCTAACAAAACCCGTCGTTAGCTACGGGATCCTTCAAAGTCTACTCCCATTTATACTTGTCTCTGTATCCATATATACTCATAGAAAAATATTTTAAAACAATATAGGGAATTTCGATTCTTATCAAATCATGAAATTTCATCTCGATAACAGTAAATTCAAGTAACGATAAAATATATTTAGTGACAGCAAGAATATTTAAAACAACGGTAATCATCTCAAATAACTATTTTGGTATCATATCGAGTAAAAGACTTGTCCCGCATGCAACTCAAAATAATCGATAATGTATTCATAGTAAAAATCATGTAAATCATGCAAATTATGAAAACATAAATTGCGGTAAGATTACTACTCACAGTACTCGTGCCGAAATACCAACTGTTTCACCTCAAGCAACTCGTACAAATTCCTCCAATCAATCTATTATTACATAATATAGATCTCATGTTAATTTCCTTATTAATTCATAGCTATTTTAGAATACCCCAATCCTCCGAGTTTTACACTCTATCATCAATTCGCCGAATTATATTTACCCATGCTATGATTAATTTTAATTAGTCCAAAATCTTTTAAATAAAAAGGTATTTATATGGTTTATTCTCTTTGTTGTTCAATTTACTTAATAGTGTGCATAAATTGAAACTGAAATAACTTTACTGTCCATAATATACCTTCTTAATTGGTACCTATCTTTTGTACTCAATACTAGACTCATAACATTCAAATCCAAATTCGATATTGTCATTGCAATACAGTTAAACACCCAAAACTCAATCCTTGCACCCTAACTTAATTTACACCTAATAAATATCAAATAAAATGAGACTAGTTTAAGTAAAAATACATCAATACCCTTCTTTTTCCAAGTGAATTTATCCTACAATAATATTGACCAACTTTCAATTGTATAATTTGCCCAGAATAACTCTTATTGGTATTAAATTTCTTATATCTTGTGAAATCCTTCAAATATATGAACCGAGATAAAAAGAATTACTAGAAGAAAAGAACCCAGATGAGAAATTCGAGTATTACCCGTAAAAAATAGTGCGTATTTAAGATTTCTCAAGGTTTGGTTCCACCCTTTTTCTTCTTCTTCTCCTTTTGAAACCCCTTTTCTGCGTTTTCTAAAGCGGACCTTATTCGTTTTCTGAAGTTCCCCCTTTCTCTCTTTCGTTTGATCTTTTTTTGCTTTTGGTTACATATGGGCTTGGCCCTTTTTTGTAAACCCCTATTTCTTTTCCCTTTTTTTTCGATTTGTTATATTTTGCCTTTTTTAATAGTTAGTTTCTTATTATTATTATTATTATTATAATCACCAATACACCCTTATTAAAAAATATAGGGTATTACATCTGTCTGCCGAGATCGAGGAGGCCAAAAGACTTGAGGTCGAGGCCAAGAGATTAGCCGAACCCAAAGGTGAAGAGGGCTCCAAAAGTTCTGAGTACTCTGAAGGCCCCGATGGTTCCGATGATGACTTGGGCTCCGGGGAATATCAGGTGTGAATGCCTTGGGATTTTTTAGTCTTTGTGTACGTACTTTTTATTTATTTTGAGGCTGTTTTTTTGTGCCTATGTAAAGATACTGCGGAATATATAAAATTCTCCCATTTGGCAATTTCAACTGTTTTAGTATCTTTTCATAATTTTTATTTTCGCAAATATTCCTAATTCCTTAGCATAAGATTTAATGTAGTAACTAGTCATTTGTTTTTCGGAGGTTCAAACAGAACCCCACCTCGATGCAATTGTTTATTTTCTCGAAGCTTTGGAAACTTGGAGTGACTAGGAGTTTTAGAAAATGTTTAAGTATTCTTAGACGGTGCTTTTATCGGGGGTAACCTTTTGGCAGGTTTTGAATTTTTATTGAAGGCCTTATGTTTTGATTTACGGGTTTCGGACGTCTCCGAACTATTTTTAGTTTGGCCTTGGCCTTTTAGGTTTGGGCACCGCCTAATAGGTTTTGTGCCTCTGGGTTTCGATAACTTGAGCTGCGAACTAGTACTCCAAAAGTTCTGAGTACTCTGAAGGCCCCGACGGTTCCGATGATGACTTGGGCTCCAGGGAATATCAGGTGTGAATGCCTTGAGATTTTTTAGTCTTTGTGTACGTACTTTTTGTTTATTTTGAGGCTGTTTTTTTGTGCCTATGTAAAGATACTGAGGAATATATAAAATTCTCCCATTTGGCAATTTCAACTGTTTTAGTATCTTTTCATAATTTTTATTTTCGCAAATATTTCTAATTCCTTAGCATAAGATTAAATGTAGTAACAAGTCATTTATTTTTCGGAGGTTCAAACAGAACTCCACCTCGATGCAATTGTTTATTTTCTCGAAGCTTTGGAAACTTGGAGTGACTAGGAGTTTTAGAAAATGTTTAAGTATTCTTAGACGGTGCTTTTATCGAGGGTAACCTTTTGGCAGGTTTTGAATTTTTATTGAAGGCCTTATGTTTTGATTTACAGGTTTCGGACGTCTCCGAACTATTTTTAGTTTGGCCTTGGCCTTTTACGTTTGGGCACCGCCTAATAGGTTTTGTGCCTCTGGGTTTCGATAACTTGAGCTGCGAACTAGTACTCCAAAAGTTCTGAGTACTCTGAAGGCCCCGACGGTTCCGATGATGACTTGGGCTCCAGGGAATATCAAGTGTGAATGCCTTGGGATTTTTTAGTCTTTGTGTACGTACTTTTTATTTATTTTGAGGCTGTTTTTTTGTGCCTATGTAAAGATACTGCGGAATATATAAAATTCTCCCATTTGGCAATTCAACTGTATTAGTATCTTTTCATAATTTTTATTTTCGCAAATATTTTTAATTCCTTAGCATAAGATTTAATGTAGTAACAAGTCATTTGTTTTTCGGAGGTTCAAACAGAACCCCACCTCGATGCAATTATTTATTTTCTCGAAGCTTTGGAAACTTGGAGTGACTAGGAGTTTTAGAAAATGTTTAAGTATTCTTAGACGGTGCTTTTATCGAGGGTAACCTTTTGGCAGGTTTTGAATTTTTATTGAAGGCCTTATGTTTTGATTTACGGGTTTCGAACGTCTCCGAACTATTTTTAGTTTGGCCTTGGCCTTTTAGGTTTGGGCACCGCCTAATAGGTTTTGTGCCTCTGGATTTCGATAACTTGAGCTGCGAACTAGTCTTGGAAGGCAGTCTTCGAGTGAGGGTAGTCCTTTGGGCTCGATACTCCTCGAATAGGAGTAGCCCTTAGGCTCGGTTGGGGTTAGACCCTGGGGTTGATATTCCCCGAATAGGGATAGCCCTTAGGCTCGATTCCTTAAAAGGAAAAAATATGTAACAGCAAGGTGGGAACTTTCTTTCATTTCTGTGTGTAAAGTGCATGATTGAATGTGTGAAAAGTTGGATTACGGCTACTGTGGGCTACGCGGGCATGGTTCATTTGACCATTTGGACCTTACAATAAATCTTAACCATTGGGCCTAAACTGTTTGATTACAAAGTTCCCTTCTTATCTTGATAAGAAGTCCAAACCTAGGGCCCCCAATATTCGAGGTCGATCTTGTGAGGGCTCGGATCCTGTTGATTCAACCATTGACTCCGATTAAAAACCGGTCTTAAATTATAAGTTAGCATGATTTACTGTTGCCTTGTTAAAAACCATGTCAAGAAAACCTATTTAGGACAAAATCGGTTCAAAGGAAAAAGAGTAAAACATGTGCTTTCATATCTAATAGTTACACTCCCCATTGGTTGTTGTCTTCAACTGTTAGTCCGGTTCACAATGTTATAAAAAGGTGAATAAGGTCGTACCTTAGCAGTAGTACCACTTTAAGTGTGTCATATTCTAATTATTCGATAGTTGTGCACCGTTTCCCGCTTCGAGTTTGTATGAACCTTTGCCGGTAATCCCGACGACTCGATATGGTCATTCCTAATTCGGTCCCAACTTTCCTTTATTTGGGTTCCAAGTGTGCAGTGTTACCTGATAGAATATATGAGTCCACCAAACTATATAGAGACCAGGTCCTCTATGAGTTTCTACTGAGAAGCTAATAAAACAGTAAGTAAATAAGACAGGGAGCTTTTACGTGGAAAAAATCCCAGCTCAAGAGGATAAACAATCGCAACCTACACTGGTAGGATTTCAGCTTCACTATGAGCAACTTTTAGATTACAACCTATGCAATCTATGAATTAAACTCTTAATCCCTCACTAACTTGTAATACACCTATTACAAGCCACTTTGCAATACACCTATTACAAAGACTTCAACTCATGACTAACTCTAGTCACGACACAAACGCTAAGGGTTTATGGTTTTACAAGGGAGTTCCTAAGCAACGCTTCTAGATAAGCAAATTAGGAATTACAATAAAGAACAATTACAAAGTTACAACTCAATTAAGGACAACGAGATACTAGATTTAGGAACTGGTCCTTAGTATTGTTAAACTTTGTTCTTGATGCACTTGAGAATTGAATGCTTGATCAGTGAACGGTTGAAGTACTTGAATGCTCAAGTTGATTCTCAAGTGTTCAAGTAATGTTTTGTTGTAGTGCTCTTGTTAATACAACATAGATGACATCACTTGAGTGATGTAATCACTTAGTAGGTCAATTTAGAAGTGACTGTAGAACCTACGCTGCACTGTTTCTGTGTACAGTGCAGGCAGTCAGTTTCCAGCTATAGACTGTTGACTTCGTATTGCTGTCAGGGAAACACAAGGGTATCAGGTCCCTGTATTGATTCTTTATCTTCTGAAGTCATTGTAGTTCTCATTAGTTGGAATCCGTTGATTTGAGTTGAGTACCAAATGAGTCAGGTTCCTTATCTGGCTCTTTGATAGTAAGTTTGTTATATCATCAAAATACAAAGCTGAGACATTGTAAACCCATCAATTTCCCCCTATTTGATGATAACAAACTTAGAAATTGATAACACATGTTTAGATCAAGACAAACCAGATGAAGTAACAGGAATTTCACAAGTTCCCCCTGACTTTATACTTCCCCCTTAAACAGATCCATGTTTTCCCAATTATACACATAAAGTCTAGTTCCCCCTTAAAGTCTAGTTCTTACTGACGTTATACTTCCCCCTGCAGTCTAGTTCTTTCCAAAGTCACTGACGCTAGCAGGCAATTAGCATAAAAAAGTCTAGCCTAGCTAACTCATGCCACATATGTGCACACAACATGATAGAAAAGAGAAACAAATAAGCATAAGCATTAAACATAAAAAATAGGATAGTTTTTAATAAAACATATGACTTTGCTATACAACAAAGGCAAACATTGGACTGATTTTAGTGGGAGCAGTACAAGTACATCCCATCCATACCACAAAAAGAAACAAAAAACAAACAACTTCTGCCAATGTCAACAAAAGAAGAACAGAATTAATCCAGAAACTGATCACTGAAGGGTTGCCTAAGGGACACTAGGAGGAGAGGGCTTGGATGATGCAACAAGGGTGTTGAGAACTAGATCTATTCGGGCATTTTCCAACGTTTTCTCGGTGAGCAGTTTCTCCTTCAGGTTCTCCACTTGTGCCCTGAAATCAGCATTTTCCTTGATCAGACGAGCTATTTCCTCATCTGACCCTGGACCCCCTTGGGCGTGTTGACCTTTCAGTATGGCATCCTTGCCTTTAGCCTTCGAATCTCCTCAATTGCACTATCTTGAGCATTAATGAGCTGAGAGATTGTCGAAGTGCTACCAATTCCTCCATTCATTTCGATACACTCACATTCCTCCAAAGCTGTTTGAGAGAAGGTCTACGTCTTGGTCCCTACTCTAAACTGTCCCAATAGCACTTTGAAGAACTTAAAGACGTGCATAAGAAGAAACCCATATGGAAGACCATGGTTGCCATCCTTGAAAGTCGCCACCTATTGTATATGTTCAATCATGATGGTAGGCAATTTTACAGCTTTAAATCTATCCAATGCTTCCATAAAATACACGTCAGATATGGAAGTAATGGACCTTCTTTTAGCACGGGTTAGAAGAACCTTGTTCACCAACTCGAACAATAAGTGATAATTAGGAAGCAAGGCTTTCTTGTGAACCCAGTCCCCCTGTTGGGCTGCACCTTCCTTTACAATAGCATTCCTAAAATTTGACCCGCAGACATTCTTCACAGAAGATTTACCAGCAGCAGGGACCTTAAGAATGTCCCTAAGAAAGGTAGCATCCAATACAATATCCACTCCATTAACCAATGCACAAATATGGTCAGTGTCAACAGGAAAAAGGTTGGCATAGAAGCTTTGGACCTCATTCTCATAGACCTTGGTCACATCCACTTGGAATATATGCCCCCACCGTTGAAACTTGACCATTTCAATTATTTGTCTCATTTAGGCCATTCTAGAGATTGCTGGGTCAAAAGTGCGATACCACAAGATCTTTTGGTTCCTCAGTCATTCTGTAGCAGACATACCCTCACCCTTCACTTTCTTTGCAGAATCAGGTTTCCTCACACCTTCCAACTTCCTCTTTCCAGACTTCACATTCGATTTTCCCTTACCACTAGACTTGTCCAACACATCCTCATCAGAACATAATTGTTCACTCACAACATCTTTCAACTTTCCACCACTTTTTGCTGATTTTGAACTGGGGGTAGTAACATCTTCCACTGAAGCAGATTGCTTCTTCTTCTGGAACCTTTTAACCAAGGAACTGGTTTCCTCTGTTGCCTCCTCATCAACCTCTATTACAGGAATGTCCTTGTCATATACTACTTCTCCATTTTTAACCAACCTCTTCTTTTTCTTCTAATTGCTCTTTTTGCTCTTTTGTATGCAGACTCATAAGCCTCTTTTGCTTGCAACCTAGTAGTAGGTCGCTTAGCAGAGGACTCAAAAGTGGATAATACCCTTCTTTTGACAATAAAAGCATCTAAAAGAACATTATCTTGATCATCTTCATCACTAGACCTCATCTGAGGAACCAATATGTCCAAGGGCTCAACAACAAAGTGTAGAGAGGGAGCAGGGGAAAAACTGACCTAGGAAGAGGATCCTTGATCTTTTTCCTCTGGAGAGGGATCATGTCCTTCACAATCAATCCTAGTAGTTACTGCAGTGTTGAGTTTTCAAAAAGCACCATAGCTCCTTCTTATACTGACCCATGTGTCTCATTCCTCTGAGACTCAGGCACACCAGAGATCACCTCATACCCTATTCCATCTACATATATGACCAATACATTTTTGACAACCTTTTTCTCTAGAGACTCCATGGTTACCATAGACTTAGAAATAGAAACAACTGTAGACTGATCAATACTCACCTCTGAGACTTCAACTGTCTGTAGAATCATACCCTGTTCTCCACCATTTTTGGTCAATGAGAATCTTAGGCAATAGGAAAGAAGGATTATTAAAGGTTGGCGTTTCTGAGTTCTCAACATTTTGAAGGGGAGAGAGGTCTGAAAGAGTCGAACTAGAGAGATTCTGAGAATCTGGGTTGGAAGTGTCTTCACCAATGGTGGTTGAGATAGGGATAGTGAGAGATGACTTTTCAGAGACGAATGAATCAAGGGTTTTTCAACTAAGGAGGGGATCATTGATTGATTTTCAGCCATGTCATGGATGAAGTAGAGAAGTTTGGAGAAGGATTGAAAAGAGAGATGTGGTCTTTCAAGAAGAAGAAAGGGTTTTAATGGGAGAAGAGATAATTATGAGGGAGATAGAAAGGAACCGGTTCTGAAGCGGCGATAGATATGTGGGGAGTTGAAATGTTTCAGAGAGAGATGAAAGGATTTGAACTGAAAAAACGTAACATACAGGGTCGAAAAAGGTAGGTGACATGGCAATCAATTTTTTTTCCATCTTTTTAAGATATGTATGAGAAGGCACAAGACTACTAACCTGTGGTACAAGAACCAGGTTCTTGACCTGTCTTTGAAAGTTTCAATCCTCTTTCACCATCCACGCAGTGCATCTACAGCTTCTATAATCACTATGCGTGTTTACCTGTAATGGTATTGAAGTAAGTTAAACTTGGCCGGAAAACACTCTAGCTAATGTTACTTGAAAGTGACTTTTATAGCCAACTGATGGGCATTAGGTTCACAATTTGGCTTTAATAGCCCCAGCTCCAACCTATTTCTCTCAAGATGTTCTCTGCTCGGTGCTTTGGTGAAGATATCTGCAATTTGGTCTTCTGTACTACAAAACTTCATACAGATAAGCCCTTTCTCCACATTGTCTCTCAGAAAATGATGTCTCACATCAATGTGCTTGGTTCTTTTGTGTTGAACTGGGTTCTTGGCCATGTTGAGCGCTTTGGTGTTGTCATATAGGAGAGGCACACAGTCAGTGTACACACAAAAATCTTCCAATTGTTGTTTAATCCATCACTACTAAAAAAATCAGGTTTTAGCAACGGACAAATTTTGTAGCTAAACAGAAAAATTCGTTGCTAATCTCATTTAGCGATGGATTAGAGACAAATTATCAAGAAATTCTGCTAGCTACGGGCAATTTAGCGACAGATTAGTGATGATGTTCGTACACTATAGGAAAAATGCTCAATAGCGAAGGGAAAACTGGTCCTTAAAAGTAAGAAAATGGTCCCAAATGGTTAATAGCGACTAGATAGTCTAGTCCTTATAGCTTCCGCCGCTAAAGGTCATTAAGGACTAGATACAACACTGGTCGCTAAAACTGTTTCGCGACTAGTCTAAAACTATTCCTAAAAGGTTTTTAAGGACCATGTTTCTGGTGCCTATTTGTGTATTTTAGCGACTAAATTCCTGGTCCTTAAAATATTTTTGCGACTAGTTTAAATGCGGTCGTTAAAACAAATCACGACCAATTAGAAGCTTGTCGTTATATCTTTTCGGAGAAGTTTAAAGCTGGTCCCTGTGTCGAACACGTCAACACTACAAAGCTACAGATTAACAACCAAATTTTCTACTCCTAAAAAGGATTTAAGGACTAACAGTTGAAACAAGCTAAGTCACAAGTCTCTAAAGAAACATTCAACTTGTAACTAGATATCGGGATTATTAATATATAGATGATGTCGCTTTCATAAAATAATACCAAAAATAATCAACATCGGTTAATTGCCCCGTACATCAATGATATAAGCTAGTCATCATATTGTGTTCATAAACATTTAGCAAAAAACTACATATCACTAATATCCCTCGATTGTAATGTAATTTTTTTTGAAATTCCTAGCAAAATTATGATTAATCTGTATGTCGTCAAAAATCTGCTTCTAGTAAACTTCAATATCCAAAACCTGTAGAAGAAAAAAGAATTTCAGTTAGAAAAACTATATATAACAGTGTAATCAGAATGTTATAACAGTAAGTATGGGAATTGCCAAAAAAAAAATAATAAGTTTAGTAAGTATGGAAGTGCATACTTTAGGTGATAGAGACCACTCAAGAAATAGACTGCCTTTTTGAAAACTTTGAAACCTTTATTTCTTAGAGACAAAACTTGAATCCTGTTCGAGAAACCAACTACGTTGGAAGTTGTTCTAATCTAGTTTGATGCTTCCTTGTCATCATTAATTAACCAGATCTTCTGGAAATAGTTGCCACTTATACTATCAGGAAATAATGTATGATAATCTTCCTAAATATTGCACTTATTACAAGCATCAAGGACATGACGAGAAGGTGTTTCGAGTTATGAAAAAACACGCAGAAATAGAGGAGATGACAGAGGAAGTAACAGGGGCAGCACCACAAGGTGGTTAAGGTTTGGCTGAGGAAGATGATCAAGTTATTGAAAAACTACAAGGTGATGCAAGGGATTATATAATTGCTAAAAGAGCTGGACAAATTGTTAAGGATTTAACAGAAAAGGCTGGCAAACAAGGAATTTGTCACGCCCCAGATTCCAGGGACATGACCGGCACTCGACCGGGTATCCCCAGTCAAGCGGACCTGGGTGCCT
>MU766227.1:0-11180 GCA_026770625.1 Nicotiana glauca | reverse complement strand
CATGTATAGATTAACAATGCTACTTGGGACCCTTTAAAAGCATTATTAAAGTTTCAGAAAAACATGCTACGACTAACAACTTTATAGATGTTATAAGGGATACCAGTACATGATCAAAACTCCTAAAGGGTCTACATATCTTTAGATTTAAGCAATAGAGTTCCTAGAGTACTTAACTAGATCAACATATTAACAATATCACTTCATTTTGGGAATTGAGGACAAAATCATATCTCCCCTTATGTAAACTATTATATTCAAGCAACAACAGAAAATCCTCTTAGGGTTCATAAACTGCAACAACAGGAAATCCTCTTAGGTTCATAAACTAAGTTCAGTTCATCAGTAGGGAAAGAAAGGACCAAGTGCAATTTTAGGACAGAATATAGGAACATGAGGTCAGACAAACAAAGGGACATGCAACATTTTAAATCAACTACTCATAGATGGGATTATAATCTTACATAAGTCAAGGTAAACTTCACAAAGTCAGCAATATCATAAAAGAGATTTAAGACAGAAAAGGTGCTGTACCAAACAGGTTTAACTCAATCGTGTAACTGAGGTTTTCATCTAAACATGAGGCAGTTATGTTTAACTTAACAATAATTGCGATTCAAAACATAACTGTGACCTATTAAAAAGGGATAACTTAATCCCAACAGAGTATATACAGAAGGGTTGTTGAAATTCATAAGAGTTCAAATTAGTAAGACTGTTTCATATGTGTGCAACTAACCATTAGACATGAACATAACACTATCATAGTAATAACACAAAAAGCTGCTCTCAGAATCAACAGACATAGGTATAAAGGAAAAGGGCACTTAAAACACTTAGACTTTTCATGCTTCAGTTGAGTAGTGAAAGGTTAGACCATGAACTTTCAAGTTTTGTTCTAAATAGGATTGTCAAACAGTAATCTCGACCATAAGAAAGCAAGAACACAGTGTATAGGGATGAAGATCACAATAGAACTATTGACAACAACTCTGAATTTTAGATAAGCATGGAAGTCAATAAGGCACATTGAGTAAATTTAATCATATTGGCTATCTGAAAGTCATTAAGATACATAAAGGAAACTTAATCAAGTAGACTGTTTAGACTTAGAGATGTAAGTCATTAAGGTCATATATCAGTTTACTCAATACCAATTAAAAAGATTTAGAAAACATAACTACAACATATCAACAACACTTTAACATGATCTGGGGATAATATTCTTATATTAATGACAAACGTCATGAACGACTATAGTCAACAAAAGACAACAACAAACACATTCATAACGTTCGAATAAGATGATTAAAAGAGAAGAGTTGGTAAAGTACTAACCTTCTCTAGGAAAACAGACCAAATGGGACTTGTTTAATCGCTAGGATCCAAAAACTCAAAGATTTCAACCAAATGAGTAACTCAAAGCAAAATAAGAATTTGAGGAAGAGCTTAGCCTTAGTCGAAGAAATTCTACAACTACTATATTGATTTTTCTGCCATTTTTTCTAGGTATTCTTAGTGTTTTTTTCTTTAGTGGTTGGTGATATTAGATGAGAACATTAAAGGCCATATTTATAGTTCCATTTAAGGATCTAGGGTTTTACATATTCAAAATCGTGAGTGGAAGGTGACTAATGGTAGATGATATGAGCACGATTGAGTAAAATTGAAAGAAACAGAGAGGAAAAATATGAGAAGATTTTACTTGAGTGAGAAAGGCTGACCATTGAAGGCAATAACCATTGGTCAAAGATCCAATGTCCAGAGTTCATTGAATTTGATATCCGAACTTTGAATAATCATGATAAGGCTCTGAAATGTGTTCATACATGCTCCGATTTAACAGAACACGAAGGAAATTTAGAGATTTGAAATTTCATCTTTGAGTTTAAGGTTTCAGATTAGGGGTTTTGAATTTAATCAACAAAATTGGAAACTGAAATCACTGGCCTCACGACCAAGGGACAAAGCAAACAAATCTATAAGTTGGATTTGAAAGAACGAAGAAGAAATCAGGCCAACGGTGTTCTGAGCTTAGGGTTTCAGATTTAGGTGTTCCAAATTTTTGATTGAAAGAGAATGGATAGAGAGACAAAAGAGATGATTCAGAGTGATTTTGAGTAACCTTGCACAAATTTGTGCAAGGTTTTGGAGACTGGTGACTGTTGGAGATGAGAGAAAAGAGAGAGGAAATGGAAATGAGGGTGGCGATCAAAGGGGGAATGACTTAGGGTTCAGGGTAATAGGAAGGCTGCCTCTAAGGTTAAAGATGGGAGATGGAACCTGGGCCATTGGATCTAATGATCAACGACCCTGATAATTTGGTCATATAGGATTTTTTGGGAGGATTCTTTGTGCCCATTAGATTATAAGACTTGGACAGTAGAGATGAGATATCTGGGGCGAGTTTTTAAAATCAAAAGGAAATTGGAGATTAAATGTGAGTTGTTGATTAGATGGACTAACGGTTCAGATGCATGTGCGTGTATGTTTTGTGAGTGATAAGAGAGGGTAATGGCCACCGAATGAAGCACTACTTAGGAAAAGTTGGTGAAAGCCAGGTGATGGCTATACTTTACTTAAGTTGAGGATGCTATGGCATTGTGTCGTGCTACGATGTTAAATAAGGCGCTTCTTGGAGGCAACCCAAGTTTTTTTACTTTTTCTTTTTTATGTTCTGTCTTATTTTTAACTAGATTTGAAGTGTGTTGCAGTTATTAGTGTTAGGTCTTGAGATGATGGCTGAAGATGGCATGGGAAACTAAGGACTGTACTTTTATTTGTGCGGTAGCAGAAGAGGAGATGCGGACCACAGGAAATTTCTCGCGCTCGCAGATTTTACATGCAGACCACATTTGCAATAAGCTACTCAGTTGCTAAATTGAAGGTCCTCTAAACTTTTCTCTTAACTGCGCGGAGATAACTTTGCGAACTATCACAAATGATGCGGTCACGGGAGAGAAATCTCATAGAAGCGACCGCACTTAAAAAATGTGGACCACACAGCTACATGCTCTTCACCGCCCAGGTAACAGAGTGCGGGCCACATTTGGAAGTCTATGGCCGCACTCGCCCTTTTTTACCCTTACCAACATGTCCGTATACATACAATA
Source organism: Nicotiana glauca (assembly GCA_026770625.1). Classification (NCBI taxonomy): domain Eukaryota; kingdom Viridiplantae; phylum Streptophyta; class Magnoliopsida; order Solanales; family Solanaceae; genus Nicotiana; species Nicotiana glauca. The sequence goes on along the minus strand of MU766227.1, from coordinate 8,067 downwards.
GTAGGTCTCCTGTTTATGTTGCTTGCCACTTTCACAATCTAACTGAGACTCTACTGAGGACAAAGTTGTTTGCACTTTTGTACACACATAGCCATCCACACTCTAGTGGTTCTTATCACTGTACCACAATTTGGTATGCATGACTTCAATCTTGTTAGTTTTACTTTTTGAATTTATTTTTGCTTTTAAAATTAATTTTAGGCTATCATTGATTACATCCTTTTTTGTGTCTTATGTGGGGTAGTTTAACATTGTGTATTTGTGAAATCATGCTTAGATAGAGTTGGGTCATTGACTATTATGCATTTACCATGTTACCCAATTGGATTGAACTCATAATTACATAACTTAGGTAGAAAAGGACCTTCATCTGTCATTGTTCAAATTTCTAATTTAGGTAGCTTGGTTATAACCTTTATTGTGCGGCAACACTTGAAATTTTTGCGGCCTCAAAGAGAGGCCCACATTATCCTTCAAAGAACTTCTTTTCTGGGCCTGAGTACTTTTACTCAAGTGTGGACCACAATAAAATTGTATGGACCACAATTGGATTTCTGCGATTGCAGATGCAGGTCCACATTATCCTTCAGAGACTTCTCTCCGAGGGCTTGAAACATCCATGCAGGAGTGCGATGACACTTGGATTTGTGCGTACGCACTTCTTCTTTGCGGACCGAACTTTTTAACTCTATTTTATGGCTGTTACACACTGCACATCCCACTGATTCTAAGGTGTCCTTGACTGCTAATATGACTCGTAGCTGCCTTGCAACTTGTATATCAACTGACATCTCTCTTTGTCCATACACAGATAATGGTGCGATCAAAAGGAAAAAGAGAGACATCCAAAGAAATGGGTCGCCAAAGGGAAGGTAGAGGAAGAGGTGCCATGCACCCAAGTGCACAAAAAGCAAGAAAATAACTGCAGGCCCGGGGAGAGGTAGATGCCTCTTAGAGTCAAATTTTATGTTCAGTCTAGGGAGGCCTCTAAAGGAAATTCTATGTCTCTTTCTGAAGAGCACAATGAGGAGCAATCTTGGCCACAGTGGCAGTTTGATCCCCAAGTTGTGCCCTCCATATCTCATAGCACCTCCTACGGCACAAGTAGTTCCATTCATGAGTCAAATGCTCATGATCAAGGCTCTGATTCTGATGATGCCCCTAATGAAGAAAATTTGGGAACGACTACAAAAGATGGCATAGGAAGAATAAAGAAGAAGGTGGTCTGGGAAGACTAGTTTTTGAGCCTCAATGCTTATTTAGACTTTCAAAGGTGATGGAAAGAAAGGTCCTTTATTCACGAAAGGCAATTCCTCACTAAGGTATTACAAAAGTACAATCGGTCTTGCTGCAATTTACAAAGAGAAAAGGGTGGATGTAGTTCATTGAGGAGCTGGTGGATGTTAAGGAATGCCTTGTTTGGGAATTCTACGCCAACACAATGCATTTTGTCAAAGGGACCAAGGTTACCAAAGTGCGTAACCTTAAAGTGAAACTTGATCAATGAACTTTTAATACCAGCCTTAGAATTGAGGAAATGGAGCCGAAGAGGTACTAAGTTGGCTGAGAAGGAGGAGGTCAGACCGTGGCTCGCAGAGATTCTTGCACCTAGGCCTATTCCCCCTTGGATAGGTACCGTAGTGTCGATCATCTGCCAGACTCTGAGTTTCGAGGCAAAGGGGTGGCAAGCTTTTGTGTGTACAAGACTTGATCCACGCCTGAATGAGAACAACTTGCCTGTGGCAAGAGCAGTGCAATAGCTTCTATCATGGACAAGTACCCAATCAACGTGGGTACTCTGATGTACACCGATTTCTCTCTTGTAACATAATAGGGTGGCACCTCCTAGCCCTACCCGAGTGCCATCACTGAGTACTTGATAGATTCCAAGGTGGATTCTAAGCCATTTGATATGAAGATTAAGCCTATCACCCCATTTGATCTGTGCAAGCAGCAAGACCCCAAGAACCCAAAGAAGAGTAGTCAAACTTCCACTACTACTAGCCAGTCTGATGAGCCTATAGTAGTAGATCTTGGTTCCTCTAATATTCTTTCCACTTTAGCCGAGCCTTCCACCAGTGCTAGAGATACTATTCCTGAGCCACCATTAGCCCCTACTATATTTCCTACACCAGCTCTGAGGCTGGTGCCTTTATCTACTAGTCCACTATTTACTTTACGGGTTTCTCAGATGCTGGTGAGTCTCAACAACTAGATGCAGACAACTACATCAAAAATCTCTGATATATTTGGTATAGTTGCGGGGTAGACCTCTACACATCCAGACCATTTTGACATTAAAATGAAGCTCACCAAGGTCTTGGGCAACCAAAAGGTGATTATGGACACACTTATGTAGCATGGTGCAGTGATTGAACGATTGACCAAGCAGGTGAAGAAAATGAAAAAGACACAGGCCAACAAGAAGTCAGTTGACTCACTCCAAGTTGAGGTGACTAGGATAGCTGAGCCCGACAACTTGCTGTTTGACATGTTGATTGACCCCATCCAGCTCAGCCTTCTCATGAGGATCCTACTACTCGGGCTGAGGAGCCTTGCCTTGTATCTAGCACTACTACTGTGGTGCGTGATATGTTCACCTCTCAGGCATCTCCTGCAGAGGATGATGACACCATTCAGTTAGCTAAACCAACTCAGACTAATACTGCTGGTGATACCATGATGACTAAGGACCTTTATGGAGTTTCTTCGCCTATCTGTGATCTTTGATCTTGTTTTTGTAAGAATTAGGGGAAATTCTTACTTTTATTTGGGGTGGAGAATTTGATATTTGATCATTGATACATTTGATGACACTAGGATGTAATAATTTGATGATTTTTTTTATCTTTAGTAGTTTGATACATTTAGTAGTAATCTATAATTTTATTTGTTTTGGTCGTGCAAATACTATGCTTATCATTCTTTTGTTGATAATAAGCCTTTATTTTTCTTAATGCTACGATTATTTTTAAATAAGGTTTCTTGTGTGAACCGGGTGACTCTTCCCCGGGATGGATAATGTGACAACTTTCTTAAGTAGCTCTAGTAAAAGTGACTTTGAGGCTCTTGAGTTTTCTTCGATAACCACTAGGTGGTTGAGTGGACCACAGATATCTTTAACTTGATTGTGGTTGTTGTGGTCTTAAACTCTATCCCCTTTTATGGTTTATTTGCATGAGATGTGGGATGAATATTTGTTGTTAGTCCAAGTACTCGAGTGAATAGTATAGAACTTGCCCTGAATGTGCTTCAAAGTGAAATTTTAAGTTTGTTTGATTTGAAAGTTGATTATGGGCTTTCCTTGGACCGTTTGAGCTTTCAATTGCCACCCTATGATCGGTATCCCTAATCAACCCCCGTTGAGCCTTTAGCCTTTCTCTGTTGATAACCATGCTATAAGCCTTTACCCATTTTGAACATGATCTCTTGTCACCCTGTCACGACCCAAATCTCAACATGTCTTGATGGCGCCTATCACAATAGTAGGCAAGCCGACAATCACATTGCACATTTTAAACTAAAAACATGATTTAATAAGTTCAACAATGAAAAATCTCATAAATAATCGATAAGAACAACTACAACTCAACTACAACAATCCCAAAATCCTGGTATCACTGAGTACATCAGCTACTAAGTGTCAACACAGTCTAAATCCCTAATACAAATGTCTGAAAAATAGAATCATACTGAATAAACTGAAAGGAAGGAGAGTTAAGGTCTACAGATGTCATAGCAGTTACCTCAATAGTCTCCGAGCAGCTACTGCACCAAATCCAGCAAACACCACATCCAGATGTACCTAGATCTGCACACGAAGTGTAGAGTATAGTATGAGTACAACCAACTCAGTATACTCAATAAGTAACATAACTAAGTTGGGCTGAAAACAGTACGAGCTCAGAAAGATACAGTCTGAATCCAGATAATGACAACACAAATATAACAGGTAAAATGATAGTAATAACTCACAAAAACTTCCATAATTAGTTAGTACACGATACATAAATTAAGACATGCTTTCAAGTTCAACCATTTAAGCTCACACTGATAAAATATGCCAAATACAACTAACATGAGGAATGTTACATCTCTATGACTACATGTCAAATGTAATGCATTACAGTGGTCCTCTCAGGTACTCACGCCCTCAGAGTACTCAAACTGTCTGTCTTAACTCCCACTCATAACACATAATCACTCAGGACTATACGGTACCTGTGCTCACTGCTGGTACGTCATACCCCGAAGGAGAGGATCCTGCCCAAGCACTAATTTAAAGCTAACATGGCCTGCTGCGGCATGCATCCCGATCCTATAAATGAGCCAATAAGGCAGCTGCGACATACATCCCGATCCCATAAATGTCATCATAATTCGGCTCTCAGGCCCCAACTCAGTCATCATCTCTCCAGTCTCATAGGCTCACAAATCTTATACTAATCAGCCGAAGATAACATTATGTAACTATAAATGATAACAAAGACTGAGATATGATATGCAATGAATAAATATTACCGAGCACATAATTTCAACTTGAGAAAATAACTCAACAACATAAATGACCTCAGTGAGTCCCAACAAAATAAGCACATAGCTTAAACATGAATTTTAACATGAATCACTACTCAATTACTTTAACACGTAGGAATTACATAGATAGAAACAAGACTAGATAACTACACAGTATCATAGAATCAACCGAGTTATAATTACTACAGTGCACGTCCACACGCCTGTCACCTAACATGCGCGTCACCCCAACACCTACCATATAACACATATTTCAGGGATTCATACCATCAATACCAAGTTTAGAAGTGTTACTTACCTCAAAGTGCGCAGCTCAAAGCTCCAACAAACCCTTGCCTCACAAATCGGCCTCCAAACGACTCGAATATAGTCACAAACAACTTAATATAATCAATACAAGCTATATGAATCAATCCCATAGGATAAAGCTAAGTTTTTTAACCAAATTCAAAAAGTCAACCTCGGGCCCATGCCTGGGAATCTGACAAATTTACAAAATCTGAACACCCATTCAATAATGAGTCCGACCATATCAAAATCATCTAATTTCGACCATAAATAGACCCTAAAAGCCCCAAATCTTACTCTCTAATCCCTAGTCCAAAATCCCCCAAATTTCACCTTAAAAATACATAATCTAGGTTTAGAAATCAATGGGTATTCAATATTATTAGACAAAAGTGATCAAAAATATCTTACACTCTAAAAAGTTTCCCCTAGCCGAGCTCCCTAAGTCAAAATATGAATTAATACTCTAACTCTTATTTTGAACTTTTAATTTGCCTTTCTTAGCGAATGCGGAAATAGCCTCGCGTTCCCGACGCACAAAACTCTCAGCTACTAAATTCCACTTACACGAACGCGACCACTATGTAGCGAACGCGATGGCTTCTGACCCAATGTTTACGCGAACCTGTCCTCGCGAATGCGACGGCTAATTGCCTGGTGCCCCAGCCGATCTCAGCTTTCTACACGAACGCTGAATCCTACTTGCGATCACGATGTACAGAACCACTACACCTTTGCTAATGCGTTCAACCCCTCATGAACGATATGAACAAACTTCACCAGTCACCCACATACACTTCACGAACACGAGACCTCTCTCGCGAATACGTGTAAGGAAACCAGACACAACAATTACAGCAGTCCAACAAGTCCAAAATGAGCCGAACATGATTAGAATCACACACGAGGCTCCCGAGACCCCATCCAAACATACCAATAGGTCCTAAAACACGACACAAACTTAGTCGAAGCCTCAAATCACATCAAACAACAACAAAAACACAAATCGCACTCCAATTCAAGCCTAATGAACTATTGAACTTCCAACTTCTAAAAACAATACCGAAACACAACAAACCAAATCTGATTGACCTCAAATTTTTCACACAAAGTCATAAATGAAACAACAGACCTATTCCAACTCCCAAAATCAAAATCCAAGCCCGGTATCAACAAAGTCAACTCTCAATCAAACTTCTCCACTTTCCAACTTTCGCCAACGCAAGCCAAAATGACCTACATATCTCCAAATCAATATCCAAACTCACTCCTAAGTCCAAAATCACCATACAAAACTATCGGAACCATTAAAACTCTATTGTAGAGTCATTTACTCATAAATCAACATCCGATCAACTCTTTCAACTTAAGCTACCAACCTTGGGACTAAGTATCCCAATCCATTCTAAAACATCCGCGGAACCAAACCAACCAACCCGAAAAGTCGCATAACCACTGTCACACCTCCTTTTCACCTATACCCGCAAGGACGTAAGGAGTTTTTCCACTTAAAGGACAATCGGAATGGGATTTAGTTTATTAATTATTCAGAGTCGCCACTTGGGAGATTAATGGTGTCCCAAGTCACTGGTTGAATCCCGAACCGAGGAAAAATATGACTCTATTACAGTCTGCGAACCAAAAATTCGAGTAAGAAATTCTGTTAACCCGGGAGAAGGTGTTAGGCATTCCCGGGTTCCGTGGTTCTAGCACGGTCGCTTAACTGTTGCATTTGATTTTATCTGATTTTAATACATGATAGCTTATGTGCCTTTTATTCATAAACTACTTTTTATCATTATTTTAAAAGAATTACAACGTCGTGAAAATGCATTTTGAACCACGTCGCAATCAATGCACCGGTGATTGTCAACACATTTCGACTCCATTGAGATTTGAATTTGGGTCGCATCAATGCGCACCCGAGTTTAAGAAATGTAATTTAGTTAAAGTCGCGCTTAAAGAGTCTAACGTATTATTATTTTTTGGTAAGGCTGGGAAATTCGCTAAACGGCCCGCCCGAATTCTAAATATTTTGATATAGCAATTATTGAGGGCCCCGTATTTTGTATTTTTATTTGGCGAGGCTCGTCTCATTATTTTTATTTAAACGCCAATCCTAAAGTGACTACGATTTTCTATTCATTTTGTCTCTAAAGAAATAAAGACAAGGGACCTAATCAGTTTGCATCATCAACCAATGCTTACGAGAAGGGCTGCCTAAAAAAATATGGGCCTACAAGGACATTTAACAGTTCCAATGCAAGAAACTGTTGGACCCTTGAAAGAAGGCCCAAATTTAATCCTTGTAACTGCAGGAAGTAAGCATTTTCGAATATGGACAAAAGCAACAATATTCATACAAATTTGAGCAACCCAGTGATTTTCATTTTATAATGCATTTTTATTTCAAGCCATGACACACGATGTGTTGCTTATCACTGATTTCACCCTAGACCCTCGTTTCCACACTTTACAAATATAGGCAGCCAGTTTTACTAATTATACTATTGAGCTCCTAAATTCTATCAAAGGTGACAGCCAAATTGGAATCAGGAACTCAATTTTAACAAATAATTTTAAAGCTTATTTGTATGATTTCACTCAACCTTATGTATGAACAAGTTAACAATCAAAACTCAGAATGAAAAAGCTATTTTTAAACTATCTTGGACTAACATTATTATACCAATACTCAGATGATTCCTGATTTAAGAATTGGCCTGTCAAAATTAATAGACGGGGACGTGAACTAATTTTTTTCATTACTGAAAATGAGACTACATCATATTATGCTATGCTATAATATTAACACAAATTAAAACAAATTTAAAATAACTAGTCATAGAGTTCACATATTCACAGGAGTAAACTGAATTGGACTAACAGTCCATAGAATTAAACAGNTCCACAAGCATTCACAATGAGCACAGACTTGAAACTCCACTTCATTTTAATTCAATTGAAGATTACATCAGTCATGAGGTCAAATGCGTGTACCTGGAAAATAGAATTTCAACAGAAGAAGAAAGGATCAGCAATCAGTACCCACAAGTACCCAGCAGTCAAGAAGCGCAACAACAGATGTGATTTTGGACCAAAACAATGCACACAACTCAGGAACACCACAACATTCAACAATAATCCAAACGATTTGATTCAAACTCGAAATCCACACAAATAGAGTCAGGACACTTTCAGCAATGCTTCAGCCATCAGAAAACCCAAAATGACTCAATTAAA